>JAKCPI010015810.1:0-58484 GCA_023213315.1 Euborellia annulipes | reverse complement strand
AATTAACAAGGCATTTATAAGAGTCGTTGAAGAATAGGATTTTCAAAAAGAAGAGACATTCAATTATGAAAGAAAAGATTTGGCAAGTTTCGGCACTTTTTCAGCCATTTAAACTAATGTATTAATATGAGTATTTATAATTGAATTTTAAGATAGGTCTGTGGGCCAGGCCGGGCTACGGGCCTACGGGCTTACTCGTATCCGTGCAGCCCCTGGTTTAATGATAAAAATGTTGGTTCCTCTCACCCCCAAAAGCTTTTCAGTTCTTGGTCTTTATCTCTAGTTTATATATGCAAAATTTCAAAACAATTGAATAAATTAAATAAATTTAGACAAAAAAACAGAAACCACAGACAGACATCATTCCAGGGCAGATTCAGTTTAATTTCGGTTTTATTTTACGATTGCATCAACTACCTTGGAAAAATGACCCTTACAAGGTTTATAAATAAAAAAAAAAAAGGTGTACTTGCCTTGTTCATAAAATTATCTTTCCTGAATAGAACTTTTAAAATCTGTCCAAGAGGGCAATTGGGATCCGCCCGTGAAGGATGCCTTTCATCAAACGGATCGGGGTCCATTTTCAAATAATTCTCTGTTTCCGCTTCAATTATTTCTGCAAGACTGAAATTTAAATAAAATTGTTATTTTAGAATCAATAAAAATATAAGGAAACTTGGATAAAATTTTTTTATGAGTGTTGTTTATTGGTGAGGCCAAACATCCCAGCTGGAGATTCTGGGTTCGATTCCCGGGGGCCAAGGGATGTTTGTTCTCACCAATAAACAACACTCACAGTCTTGTTAAATATATCTATGACTAGTCACCACCTGCATCAATGCCAGGGATATACCTGATGATAATTCTATTTGCTGTTTAAGCAGAAGCCTAAATCAGCCGGTGACATGTTTAATTTGCACTTCACTTTTTGACAGAATACAACACATCCCTGAACTTAAAGATTTTATTTGAACCCCTTCAATCGCAAACTGTACAAAGACAAAAACGTAAAATTCGATGTTCATGTTAATAGAATGTGTATTAATCGATCATAAAAAACTATTTCAAGTCTGACAAAATGAATAAAATGTATATCAGACAAATTGTAACATTTTATTAAAAAATAAATTTATATTTTCATTTTAATTTGTTATGAAGAAGTGTGATAAAAAGCTTAAATTATTTTATTAATAAATATAACAAATTTACCTGGTAAGTAAAGGTTCAGGGTCATACATCGGTATAGTATGTTCCTCCTCCCAAAGACGAAGTAACGTTAAAACATTGACATCAGGACTATCCATTGTATTTTATAGAAAAAAATATAATATTTTAAATAAGATATATCTGAAAAAAAGAAGTTAGTCACATAAAGAATAAATATGTATCAATTTAGAATATAATTTTAAATTTGACAAGAAGAGATTATAATAATAAATTGATATTTATTTTTAATAAAAAGTAAATTTATTTACTAAATTGGATAAATTGTGTCAGTAGATAATCAAAAAAATAAAAACAAGTGAGATTTATCGCACATGGTTAATTGCGAATTACAAGTAGAAAAAAAGAAAGGTCAAGTCTAACCTCAAAATTTTTATTTTTTTTTTTTAAGAGAATGATTAGAAATAAAAATAAAATAAATACCTTTAGAATAAAGAAATATAATTCCATATAAATATGATTAATCTTGTATTATAAAATGATTACATTTATTAAAAATAATGTTGATAATACGACATGAATCTGATTAAGATAGAACACGTTAATGTAAATGTGATGGGGTAGCGAAGGCGAAGTGAGCGCCGAGCGCCGAGCACGAGCGACCGGTGTCCCCTGACCCCTCTGCGCCTCCCGCTCAGGGCCAGCCAAAAAACATTTCTCCATTTAATGCATCTATTCTATTCTAAGAAAAATTCATTTGGAAAATTAATAACATCACTATGTATAACATTTAATAATATTAATAGAAAAATAATTATAAATTAGAATGAAATACAGTCATTAATTTTAGTTCTTTAATGATCGCCTAGAGAGCAGATGTGTCAATGTTGATTTTTTTTATTATTATTTTTTATTTCATTAATTTATTTGCAAATGAGTTTTTTATATATCTAAAAAAATAAAATTTAGTAATTTTTAAAATAAATTTTATAAAATTTAACGAAATAAAATTCTAAAAAAAATCAAAATTTAAAATATATTTTGAAAACTGACTAGATAACAGGCTTACCAATTTTTTTTTTTTTATTTCAAAAAATGATTTTTTTTTAAATATTTAAAGAAAATTATAAATCCTAATAAAAAAATAAAGTCTGACCATTTAAAAAAATATATATTTTTTAAACAAAGTATTTTTTGAGTAATTGTCGATCACAGTCAAATTTTATTATTCTTTGATTTAATATAATTTTAGATAGACCAATAATAGAAGTAAAAATGATTGTTAACGTTTCAATTCTAAACGCTGAAGGGCAAGGAAATTATAATAAAGCATTTACTGTATGTCAAAGTGGCAACAAATTAGTGGCAAATTTAAATTGACATTTTCTAAAATAGTCTAGGTGAGTCTTAACTTTATATTATTAATTGGCCTTAATATAAAATTTTGCAAGGAAATTTAATTGGAGATCCCAAATAGGGTTGCCAGATTTCCCCTTTTCTCATCTACCCTTTTTTTTTGTTATATTTATCAACATCACTAAAAGCTTTGTCTAATTAATTCCTTTCCGAACTTGAGTAGTAATTTATTTAATTTAAGGATTGCAGTGTGGGTTTTTGATGAAACATTTTAAACTGAGGATGTATTCCTAATAACTCAGAAAGTATTCGCAATTTTCGAACAGAAATCATCTTCCTATAATCTTTAGAATGACATCTTTGAACATATACAACTTTGTTTTAAAATTCCTGGAGAACTGCAGGGTAAATTATATATATAGATGGTATAACAATTAGAATAGTTTCTTCTTCTTCTTCTGCCTGATTGTACCCGCAGTGCGGGGTCGGCGGTCCTTCCTTTACCCTATCCAATGCTGTTGTGTCCGACTCGGTCATATCTCTCTTGACCCGAGGAAGCCTCTTCGTTGTCGTCCAACGCCGTCCTCGGCCACACTCTTCTGACGCCATTCACTGATGGAATCATTGGGGGCCACCAAGTGACCAGCTGGTCGAATACAGGTCTGACTTGAAATAAATCGGGATGTCGATCGGTCATTCGCAAAGGATCCCGGAGCATTCTCGCTTATCTCGTCCGTTGATTCCCCTCGGACCAAGATAGCGAGATTTACTTTCTTAGAAAAAAAAAAAAAATAGGTAAGCTTAAAAAATAAAAAATAAAATTCTTAAATTCTTAAATATATATATTAATATATAAATATTATTTTACAAAAATATAAATTTTTACATTTTTATTAGAAATAAGCAACCATTAAAAAAAGAAATATAAATTTTAAAGAATAAATGTTCTAAACATTTTATTATATAATAAATATCTAAAGGTATATAATACATATAAGTAGCAATAGGACGGAATGTCAAATTTATTTTCCATTTATTAAGTATTTTATATCAATCATTCAATAATGAAATAAAATCATTTTTTTTTTTAGATATAAATAATTTTACTTCACACGGCTTCTTCATTTATCTCAAGTCTTTGAATTTGTCTTGAAATATTCGTGTGGCTTCAAGTAGGCCGGGGGATTTCAGTTTTTAGCCGGGATCACACCAGCTTAGTACTTAGTATTAGTACTAACACTAATTATCCATCGTAGTTTTCTAATTATTAATAATAAGTAGGTGCCGTCAGCGCAAAGATTCATTGTTTAAAATGATATGGACAGCAGAAACAAGAATAAATAAAATTGATTGATTTGTTTGGAATACAAAGGGAATTGAAAACTCTGAAGCTAGGCCACTCGGCTTGACATCTTGCAACTAAACACAAGTAGTTCGTGTGTTAGTAATTAATACTTAGTACAAAGTTACCGGCTTTAAATTGGCAATTAACATTTATTAAGTATAAAAATTGTTTAAATATGCTAGCTACTCTCTCTCCAAATTTGCAATATAAATATAGAAAGCATTTTTTTTATCTTATAAAATAAAACAGAATTAGAAAAAAAGCACAGTGGCAGTGGCCTAGGACAGGGCTTCTTAAAGTAGTGGGTCACGGCCCCCTAGGGGGCCATGGATTGCCCGAACATTTGAATTTAAAAAAAAATAGGGGGCCGTGAAATATTGACATGTTTCAAGGGGGCCGAGACTTCAAAAGTTTAAGAAGCACTGGCCTAGGACACCATATTTTCTAAATTTGTGCGAATACTGGGGAGGGAATTATTTATTATTCCATCGATTTTCAATTCTTCTCCCCCGCCCTAAGGGTGCGCTTTGATTGAAGATGATATGCTGAGTGCGAGTTAATATTAAGGGGGTTCAGGAGCGACGTCTAAACGTACTTTAAAAAAAACTAGACTATTATAAGGAATTTTTCAATGCGGTTTTTTTTTTAAATGAATTAAATTCATAAGAGATTATTGGGACATTGAGCTATAATTTGTTTAATGACTTATTAAAAAATTATCGTAATTAATTTTTTTGTTATCAAGCAAATACAAAAAAACAATCTGTCCCAATAATCTTTAATTTTTTTTAAATTTAAAAATGAATTTATTGTTATTATTAATCACATATTAATTAAGAAATTTTTAAAATAAGCTTAGATGATTTATTTAAAAATCAACTGTCAAATTAGTTCAGCATTCTTGCAATAGATGGCAGGCTAGTCTAACAGCTGATCCTCTAATAGCCTATATTTATATATTATTATGCTTTTATAAAAGATACATAATATATAATAACATTTATAAAGTATTTATTATTGAAAGATCAATGAAAATCAACCAAATGCATTAAATATTATTAGCTACCATTCTGACATCTCTTGGCAAATTTTTGAATTACTTGATTTTTGGGCATACTTTTTATGACACACAACGCCATCTTAGCGGGAAAAACATGCGTAACCACTTCGCTCCCGTAGCCCCTTAAGGCATCAATTTCACCTCTCATAATAATGTTATCAATAACAACAAATGTCGGCATCCCCATTCATAGATTTTCTAGAATATTTTTATTCCCTGACGCCGATATTTTAACAAAATGATTATTATCAAATGAAGGACATATATAACAAAATATTTTATATAATATCAATTATCCGTTATTATATAAAAAAAAAATCAAATTGCAATTTATCCTTTTTTTTTTTGCTGAGTCAGTATAATTGAATCTTGATAACATTTGTTAAATTGTATTCATCCTTGTTTAGTTCATAAAATAGACAAAAATGAAGGAGGGGGGGGAGGGAGAAGGTATCCAAACACTCGCCCACCCCCCTCCCTCCATCAAAAAAATATCTAGTTTTAGAAAATTAAATTATAATAAAATACTTGATATACTTTATAATTTATTCATTTTCGGGGGAAATCGTCCAAACTCGCCCCCGTAACCCGAGAAAAGGAAAAGTGAAATGCTTAAATTCCGCAAATTTTGTGCCCTGAAGATGGACGGAACGTCGACAAATGGATAGGAATGAGAAAAAAAAAACGTCTTTTTTTTCTCTCCTCTCCTTAGAAATTTAAATTAAGTTTATCTCAATTTGGAACATTAATACTCTAAATTCAAGGATAATTGTTACATAAACAATTTATAGCTGAGATGCTATTTTAATAAGAGGGTAAAAATGTTAAGGTTATTTCTTTATTCGATTAATTCACACAGCTGACGTTTCGGTTCCGTGTTTGAACCATCCTCAGAGCTGGCGAAAAGTCATTATGAAAGGACATTGTTGAAAAATTCTTATTTAATAATAAATATATACACAGTGTGAGACGACCAGGTACATAAATGAAAGAATTTTTCAACAATGTATAAAATCCACTTCATAATGACTTTTCGCTAGCCCTGAGGATGGTTCAAACACGGAACCGAAACGTCAGCGTGTGAATTAATCGAATAAAATAACCTTAGCATTTTTACCCTCTTATTAATACTCTTAAATTTTTTTTTTTTTTATAATTTCTATTAAGGTCTTTTTCGGCATTTAAGGTCATTTACAAGGATACTCCCACTCATCAAAACAATTAAGAATAAAAAAAAGCGAACCCGGGATCTCTGACACGGGCAAAATTTTATTTTTAATTGTGTAAATTCATGAACTTAGACAAGGTGAATAATGACTCATATGATTTCATGGTCAAAATGTATCATATTTATAGATATAAAAATTTCAAGGCTAACATTATTCACTCCAATAATTCTGAGAATTAAAATATATTTGAGGTAAACAGTGATTTATCCTACCTAACAAGTACATATTTGAGATTCATATTTTCTAATCTCTATAATAAAATAATTTCATTGTACTTTAAAAATATTTCTTGATTTCAAAATGATTATTTAGTTTTTAACCAGACGGTTTTCAAACAGTAACTTTGGTTTTATATTACAAAACAAAACAAGTTTTTTTTTTTTGTTGACATCAGTCTTTTTGTCCCGAAAAATACAATTGTTAAAAAATCGCTTTCTTTCATTTTAAGTAGATAATGTTTTTTTTAAAGAAGAAATGGAATTAAAGAAAACAAAATTAAGATTGGAGTAAGAAATAAGAATGACGCTGAATTGCATCCATCTTTACTATTGCACGTGCAATATTCCATAAAAATATTATAAGTACCCGTACGCATTAAACAAAAACGTTCGTCTCCTTCAATCCCGGGCTCGCCGATATAAGCACAACTTCGGAAATATCGCCATTGACCATTCACTGAAAATAAACAAAACTTATATTAGCCCTTTGAAGGTGTGTGAATTTATTGTTGATATATGCATTGCTATTTTGTTTCTAATTTCAAGAATGACGCAGAATAACAATAGCCGACAACAATGTAATCTTTTTTTTATTTATGTGCATAGGCGCTGGGGGGGCAGGGTGCATTCCCCCCTGGCATCCTATAGGGGGGGGGCAATATGTCTTCTTTTATTTCATTTATTTTTAAAAATGATATTTTTTTACTTTTGAAAAATAAAGTCTTCTAAATTAAAAAAATTAAAAGAGTAAGAAATTCATTTTTTTCCAAATTTTTTCCAAAAATCTTTGATAAAATCACTAGCAAATTTTTTTTAAATTTTAATTTTATTAAAATTGTGATTTTTTTTTTAATTTTTAAAGTTTTATCGTAGATTTGTTTTTGTTTTATACTATTTGAACATATTAAATTATTTTAATTTTCTAAAAAAAAATTTTTTTGCCCCCCCCCTGATTCAAATTCGTTCCGGCGCCCCTGTTTATGTGATTTTTAATAATGAAAATAAACTTTATTCATTGCTCTGTTTATTTTTCCTAAATAATTGACCATTCACTGAAAATAAACAAAACTTATATTAGTCCTTTGAAGGTGTGTGAATTTATTGTTATATGCATTGCTATTTTGTTTCTAATTTCAACAATGACGTAGAATAACAATGACCGACAATAATGTAATCTTTTTTTTATTTATGTGATTTTTAATAATGAAAATAAACTTTATTGATTGCTCTGTTTATTTTTCCTAAATAGTGAAACGAAATTTAATTATTAAGAAGTGATGGTGTCTTAAGTGAGTTTAGATCAGGGCCGGTTGGGTGTGTGTCTTCGTGGACGGAAACACCTGGGGTAAATAAACAGGGATTTCTAAGCGGTCTCAGGATTTTTTTGTTTAGGGTTAGTCAGAGAGGTAGTGGCAGAAAGGAGAGTAATGATTTATTATATTTTAATTTCCGATTCGAATAGAAAAGAACTTTTGTGTGATTAAAATGATAATATTAATATTTTTTCTGTAAGGCGGGAGGGCACCCCACCACCGGGGGAGAACCGCTAATTCAAATCCACTTGGCAAAAAATATCAATGATGTCCCTTCCTGAGTAAGGACCAGGTAATCCATCTGAGTATAGCTCTCCCCGGTCAATTCTGACTAATGCCTCACTGCAAAATATCCCAGAGTTTATTAATTTTATTTTCTCACAGAATAGAGTCCATGGTCTTACACCAGGAATATCTCCCAAATAACCTGATCATCTTGAAAATGGAATAAAATCAGATATTTTAACCATTTTGGACAACAACTGGGTTATTTTTAAATTTTTCCATTAAACAGGTCAGAGGATGAAAAAGATTCAAAGGAAATAACGGTTTATTGTTATTTTAAAAAGAGATTGAGTTTTTTGCTTTTTCATTCAAGCTAGAGGTGTGACGGAGCGAACTAAGAAGGCGGTGAAAGAAGTGTTGTTTATTAGTTATTTTGTATATCTTGTAACTAACGTTTGTTGTCCCGATTAATGTAATTAATTAACCCAAATAAATCAAGTTTTTTACAATTCTATTCAGTCTATTACAAAGGTAGACTTGGCATTTGGATCGAAGAAAGAATTTTAAAAATATGATTTATGATTGACGTTTTAAACTCACAATAAGAAGAGATTAAATTTTACAAATATTTAGTTTATATTAAAATAAAAATAGAGATACCTTTTTGCCTAATTTTCCGACACATTGTAGGCCTAATATCAGGAAGATGAGACAAGCCTTTCTCTTCTTTACAATCGGTGATTGGAACAGTTGAGTTATCAAAAGGATCTGAACATTTGGGATCAGCGTCAGAGCGACAGACCCAACATTTTATACAAAATCCTGTCAAAAAAAAAAATAATAATTTATTAAAATATATTTCTATGAATTTTAAATTTAAACTAACATCACCTGATTCAATCATTAGAGTAAATATTATGAGAAGAATAAAAAATGATTTATAACAAGACATGATTTAATTTTTAACAGGAATGAGAGTAGTATAAGAATATTTAATTAAACAATGAGAGAAATTATAATTTAAAACTTCGCCATGAAATTTAATAATTTAATTCATAGCTAGCTAAACGTTTCTGGTTTAGATATACTTGTAAAAAGTTTCAATTAAAATATATCAATTGGTTTAATGATAATTTATTAAATTGTTTATTAAAAAAAAAAGGCGTGGTAGACAGAAAGAAGGGGTAACAATGCTAGCGACTCTGGTGGCCGAGAGCTAAAACAAACTAGAAAGAACGAGTCTTTAGAACTAAAGAAGAACTAATCTATTTCAAATCGCCAATTTTTGAAAAGGTCAAAAAATTTTTCTAATCTCTTCTAGTAATAGGTTTATTAAATCCGAATCGGGGTATAGAAAATATAAATTAAACTAATTAATTAATCCAATTTATAAATTTAAATAGTGTTTTTTTTTTGTGGTAAAGTTTAACTTTCTGGACTAGAGTGAAAAACTTGTTATGATTGATAATTTCATTTCATAATATCAGCATCACAGATCAAACATATATAAAGATGGGACACCTCCACGTTAGAAATCCTGTGTGACTTTAACTCCATCTATGAACCTTTTCCCAACTAAACAGTACGAGAGGAAGAAAAAAAAAATTTGATTCCTGCGAGGTTTGAACTTAAGCCATTCGTTACCTCCGCATATGTCAAATTTCAACTTTGGGTGACGCCTTAACCACCTCGTACACATTTGATGTTGAGAATCCATATCTTTTTTATGCTACTTAACTAGCATATGGTACCATTAATTTTTTTTTCAATTAAAGCTCTTTTACGATAATCCTGATACAATTTATATTGATTTAATTAAATATTATATTTTAATAATATATCTTATGTTATTTATTTAATGATTTACATTTTGCACAGTGGAGCCATCTGATATCATTTTGCACAGCGCGAAAAATTTAGCTTGTTCAAATAATATTTCTATCAGTATTTTCTCCAAAACAAAAATAAAATCTCTATAGTCTATGGCAAATGACTAGGCAATAATGGCAAGAAGTTCTTACCCTTTGACAATTTATATTTTTATTTTTTTTAAAGAAAATTATATATGATCAATTATAATTGGCCACCCTCCTTTTACTAATTTTTTGCATTTATTCCAGTTTGTATGCCATTAGGTCATGCTCTTATTTATATTGTTGCTTACCATTATTAAAACCCAAGATATAAAAAATCATGATTTTTCTAAATAATCTGCGATGCGGGTCAAGGATTAGCGGATTAATTAATTAATTGTGCTTACCATTATGAAGAGAAATAAATAGCTTGACTAAAAATAGACTTGAGAAATAAAAAAATAGCGTTAAAAATATGTTAAATCTGTCTTAACAAATTTTATTTTAATTTTGTTCTGTGTAGGTTCACAAATGATTTCAAATATTAGTTTAGCATAGCGAGCGAACGACCTGACACCTTATGGAGTAAAATCAAACATAAATCTAATGATACCTTAGAGCCATCTAGCGTTAGAATATGAAAATAAAAACCAGGACAGCAGAGCCATCTTAAGAAATGGGAATGCAAAACTCGCATAAGAATTCCCCATAGAGCTGTCCCCCCCTGATCAGCATCCATTTTTTCTTTGATATATAATTCTTTATTTATCTTTTATATATTTATTATTATACAAATATACAAGTGAACCAAGTTAATTTATTCAATTTATTAAAAAAAATTTTATTTGCACTTTTTTATTTACAAGAATCTAAGAACAAATTATAAGTAATTCAATTTTTAAATATTATATATATATAAAAAAAATGACAACTCTAAGACCTTTTACTTGTGATGACATGTTTAAATTTAATAGTGTGTAAGTATTTTTATATTATATATTATTAATTCCAAAATTATCTTGTTTTTATTTTTCAGGAATTTAGATCCCCTTACAGAAACTGTATCCTTTTTAAGTAAAAAAAATCTTCAGATGAAGTGAAGTTTGTTTAATAAATAAACGTGATGAAAGAGAAATATAGCAAGTTTAATAAAATTTAAATATATAGAATAGCACATGATAATATGTTCGCCTTTAGACCTTAAACTCTTCTGTTTATTAATTCAAAGGGCAATTTCCAGATTTCTGGACATTCCTGTTTGAAAGATTTTGCGCTAATTGTAAAATCTGTTTGTACCAAATGACTGGACTCTTTGACGTGTTCTAAACACAATCACTATCATTCACATCGAAACGTTTCCTAAATCTCAGAGATAAATAACCAGCAAGAGTCCGACCCCAAAAACAAATCGCCTCCAACACTTCCTAATCATATACTCTTGAAAAGAAGGGACAAAACGACGCGTAAACATCCAACGCGACATAAACTTAGAAATTTTGTCTTCATGGTATAAATATGCTTTCTACTTTATCAGAATTTCTCAATTTTTTTGGCCATTTAAATTCCGCCTTTGTCATTTGTCATTTAATTATAAAAGATATTTTCTCTCGATGACATCTATTAAATACAAATAGACAAGTGCCGTGCATTCCGAGAACAAATCGCAGATTTTTGAAAATAACTATTAATGAAATTTATATAATTATAATTTTCTTAACCTTTAATAGTATGGATTATCTTTTTATATGCAATACCTTGCACATTGGCCGGAATATTTTCAAGTGGCTGAATCACCCAGCGGAGAAATAATGGGATATAGTAAGTAAAGTCAAATCACTCTGCCCTGAGGTCTATTAGTAATAAGAACATTTATTTCAGAGAGGAAGGGCAGAGGCAGCCAAAAGGAAATAATTCTGAATGCTACAACAATTTTCCGGAGAAAACAAAAAAACAATTAAAGGACTGAAGATGGAGCACTAATAAATGCACCGAAACGTCTCCGGAAAATTGTTGTAGCATTCAGAATTATTTCCTTTTGGCTGCCTCTGCCCTTCCTCTCTGAATTATCATCATAGCCACCACACCTTAGCAGAACATTTATTTGTTTAAAAATCAAAAAAAAACTTCGCCTCCGGCGGGCCCTCGCCTTTTTTTTTTTTTAAACATTCCCACATACAAGCTGTCTTCTCGGCAACTCAGGCCATATCATGGGGGACAGCTCTATGGGAAGAATGTTTATAAGTTTCCTTTAGTTATATGACACGTGGCTAGATGGCAATACTAGGCTAGTTCAAAATTTATCCTGTAGACTCCGTTTCATTCGCCAAAAAAAAAATGAGAGCAAGTTTTTTTTTCCCATGCTTACTTTTACTTCCTTGACAAAAGTATAGATGGCCCTATAAACAATATGTTTAGGGTTATTTAAACTTATCATGTCATTGCTTACTTTTAGTTCCATGACAAACGTATAGATGGCCCTAAACCAGCGGTCGGGGAACTTTTTTAATCATTACCCCAAAATATTTTTGTGTAAGTTGATATTAGCCCATGGCGAAAAGCAAAAAAAAAAAACGAAATCGCCTCTTTTTAGCATCTTTCATATTAAATACTAACAGGTTTATAAAATAGCAAATTAAAAATATATACATATATAGAAGGAACCAGAATAAAACCAGCGTTAATGGACGCCTCTCACATCAATTTAATTCGTAAATATTTCACCGGCATCACGCCTGGTCATCATCAGTACAAAAAAAATGAAGTTTTGTACTGATGATGACCAGCGTGATCCGGTCGAAATATTTACGAATTAAATTGATGTGAGAGGCGTCCTTACTGGTTTTTTTTCCGGTTCCTTCTATATACGTATGGTCCAGCAAAAGTCCTAATTCTAATAAAAATATATACTTTTTACTCACAAAAGTTTCATTTTTACCCCCAAAAATTTGATTTTTAACCCATTTGGGGTAATTTACCCCGGTTCCCCGACAGCTCCCCTAAACTTATCATGTCATTGCTCACTTTTAGTTCCATGACAAACGTATAGATGTCTCTAAACTTATTGTTTATAGGGCCATCTATACGTTTGTCATGGAACTAAAAGTAAGCATGGGAAAAAAAGTATTGGTCCCCTCCCCCTAGGACGCCCCCTGAATGGTCCGATGTTTACCAAAAGCTTTCCTGTCTGTTCTTGGCCTCTACCCCTAGTTTATGTGTGCAAAATTCATAACAGTTGAATGAATAGTTTTTGAGTTTTTGCTGATGAAAAAATTAACACAGACACACAGATATCATTCCAAAGTCAGGGGACCTCAAAACGAATTTTGGCAGCTTCAGAAAAATTTCAATTTTTTTTTGTACAATTACATTAATTAACTTTACCTACCCAATCTACGGTTGTTGGGCGGACATAGTTAAAAAAAACTTTTAATTTTAAGAATAGGGGAATGATTAATTAACCCCTTTATGGGCATGCATCATATTGTTGTGAATTGATTGCACCAGTGTTGCATGTTGTTTTCTCGAAGGGATATTTTGGGATTTTAGTAAATGTCGCAGTTTGAAATATACGTTTATTGTGACCGTTGAATACACCAGGTCCGTTACTTAGGAGGTCGAGGGAGAGAATGATCCCTCCCGGGAGTGCAGGATGGCCTTTTATGCCCTTTTTTCCAGACAGTAGTCCCCCATTCCCATGGGACTAGACACACGTGTAACGATTCCAATTGCAAAATTTGCGCTTTTCTGTGAGAATCTTTACAGGTGTGCCTTGATCTAGACATATATAAAATTTTGCCATCGAATGAATTTTAAAATAGAGCTTTGGTTTCCAAATATCAAATTTTGTATCTCTCTCTCTCTGTCGTTTTGGCTTCACAACAATATTAATAGAATTGTTTGAAATTCCAGTAATGGGCAAAGCTGAAGGGCATGGCGAGAATTGGCATGGACACGTGACTGCACTAACTGTTTCAAATGAGTATCGGCGACTTGGGCTCGCAGCTACACTAATGGCCTGGCTTGAAGATGTATCTGAAAAGTAATCTCAATTCTCATTTAATCATTAATCCTCCCAAGCTCAAATTTAATGTTTTCTTTTCTTTTTTAGAAAACGAGCTTATTTCGTCGATTTATTTGTAAGGGTTTCAAATAAAGTGGCCATAAATATGTATAAACAATTGGGCTATATCGTTTACCGGACAGTTTTGGAATATTATTCCGGCGACCCTGACGAGGATGCTTTCGGTAATTTCATTCTTCTAATTATATTAATAGAAATGGATGAAGTTCAGGAACCTTTCATACACCAAAACTCTGCCAGTTTGAATCCACGTCAAACGGTGGCCCGGTTGCCGTTCTTACCAAATTTATCAAAGTTTCATTCGACCCGGCTTTGGGATATCCATTTCTTCACTTGCTTCCCTCTAATAATTCACCCCCTCTTCTCTTCACTCAACATCTTCCCATCTCACCCTGTTATTTATTATCTTTGTTAATAAAACCAATTAAAAATATCCAAGCTTATTATTTACCCTCAAAAGTTCCCTCACACCCCCTTCGGCAATACAACAACTCGACCAGTGACCAAACCACTTCTGGGCACTACACCGCGAAATCAAAATTTTTCGCAGGGCGGAAAACTTTAAGTCCGCCCCTGCTTTACTCTTGTATGTCTTGTATGTTTGGCTGAAAATTGGTGCAAAATTCTTGAGTGACAAGCAGGGCCCTATTTCATAAAGACTGACAATGCGACAATTGTCAAAAATTGACATAAATTGTCAAGCCTACACTATGATCATTATTTTATTGTCAACTGCTAAAAAGCAGTTCAATTACAACGATTGTCAAAAGGTTTCATAAAAAAATTGTCAGTTAATACAAATTTGTCACTTTTTAATTCTTTCTATCCAGCCCTTGGCTGCTCATTTTTATTTTTTAAGTAATGTCCAATTGGACCGAAACAAACCGAGCCGAAGCCGAGAAAGTTCTCTTGTTGTTTAAAAAAATTTTTTTTTTTTAAACAGGCTTAATTTTAACCGATCAATACCCATCAAATTCGGGACCACTGCAAGCTGTTTTAGATTATATTCGAATCCCCTAACGAGAATTCTTCAAGTTCCTTAAGTTGCTTTAATATTTGTTTTAAATATAGGGCTAGTTTTTGAATAAATAAAATATATATATAGGTTAATGTCACCTTTATATTTCTTCTATATTTTTGTTATTTTTATATAAATCTGAAACAAATTGTCTTTGCCACCTCTATTTTTGTCTAACAAAAAGAATGGAGAGAGAAAAAAACGAAAAAGTTTTACCTATCATAGAAAAAAATAATCGACATATTTAATTCAGGCCTATTTTCATTTATTTAATTTATAAATATTTTAATTAAATATTATATTACCAAATAAACAAAGCATTGTTGCAAATTAGATTATTTTTTTAAATAAGCATTATATGATATAATTACTTTAATATTATTTCCTTTTAATCAATTCGATGTAAATAAATGTGAATATATTCTAGGTTAGGCCTATACGACACAGCTTTTAATGCCTGTCAGAATTTTTTTACAATTGTCAACCAAAAACAAATTGTCCCGACAATTCTCGTTTCAAAAACAAAAAGTGACAAATTATTCGTGACAAATTGTCAAAATTCACCTATCAGCCTAGAATTTTTATGAAACCAAAAAGTGACAAATTGTCATGACAATTTTACAAAAATGTCATTTTTTACGTGACAATTAAGTCAAGAGCGGATTTTTATGAAACAGGTATTCGACAAATTGTCACCTGTCATTGTCAGCTTTATGAAATAGGGCCCTGCTCTCTGTTAGCATCGGTAATTGAAAGTTGGAAGTTGTGTGCCAGACAGTGGTGGCTCGCTAGGGTAGGCAAGGTAGGCGACGCCTACCTTATAAATATACAGATGAAAAATACTTATCAATTTTATTATATTTATTAAGTTTAAAAAATATTTAGTTTCATAAAATAATTACTATATTTATTAATTAATATATATGATTTTGCAAAAAAAAAAAAAATTTGAAACACTTCAGAACCTCGTATTTATAAAGTAAAGGCGATATTTTTCTTTGCCTATTTACTGTATTTACTGCCTGTACTCCACACTCCGCTGCCCACATTTCTAGACAGTCGCGCATGCGCACAGCAGTGATAGCTAGCGCTATAAGTCGAACGGTTAGGCGATCAACTAAGTAGCCTATGCCAAGCCGATGACAAGTGTTACCGTAGAGCGCAATTTCTCATGAAGATTTATTAGTTCAAATTTCGAAACAAGATAACTTCAAAGATCAAATTATTGAATTATTTTCAAAATTAAAAGATAGGCGAATAGATTTAATTTACAAAAATAAATAAATACGCCTTTTTTTCTTTCTTTTTTTCTATTTTTCGTAAGTAATATATATATTTGTCGCCTACCCAGTTGTCTCGGTCACGAGCCGCCACTGGTGCCAGACAGTGACGGATTAATGCAATTTTGTCGGTGGGGGGGCGTTTTTTTTATTTTTTTTATTTAAGGACTTTGTCGGCATTTATGGCCATTTTAGACCCCTTTCCTATTTATTTAAATTGATTGGTAACAAATTTATTTGAAATTAAAGAGCGGAAATCATAATTTCTTTAGATTACTGGTTTTTATAACCTTTCGAATTTCTTCTCGGGGGGGGGGCGGTCGGGGCGATCGCCCCCCCCCCCTTAATCCGCCCCTAGTGCCAGACCAATCACAAAACACAAAAGAGCGTGACATGAATCAATGGGAGAGTCGTTTGGTTAAATGATAAATCAAAGACTTGTTTGGTGGCTGTGAATATAGATGCCCTTTCTCCAATTAAAAGACTTGTTTTCCATGAGGTGCTGATTATTCTTTTTTTGTTTTAGATATGAGAAAAGCTTTATCAAGAGATGTTAAGAAAAAGTCGGTAATTCCACTTGCACATCCTGTAAGGCCTGAAGAAGTGGACTGAAAAGACGACGACTAACTTAAAATTTGAGTTTATTCTTTATTAAACCCTTTGTGATTTCATATTTATATAAATAAACAATATATATACTGTATGTGAATATTTTTCTAAAGCTATCAAATTGAGGGTGTCATTAGGAGGTGATTTTATTCTTCCTCTGGCATATTATACATTTGTAATTGTAATTTTTTATTTTTATTTTTTTCTTATCATCACCTTGACTATTTAATGTTTACTTTCTGGTGTTTTGAACACAAAGCTAGAGAGGGGAATAAACACAATTCTTTTTTCAGACTTGTTTATGAATGGCCATTTCGATAGCCTTTATAATGATACGTGTACATTGTAGAATAAAATCTATCTAAATGTGTATGTACAGTGAGGGACAATATTAAGTCCCACCAAAGCGTTTTCTACTTGTGATTATTTTATTGTTTTTATAAAAGAAAATAAAAATCTTTATAAATTTTCTAGGTTTGAACCTTGAAAGTTTCCATTAAAAAATATATAATATTTTTTTTTTAAACAATGAAATAATCACATGTAGAAAACGCATGGGTGGGACTTAATATTGTCCCTCACTGTACACTGCAGAAATTTCAGTTCTCGCTAGAACACCGTAGAGTGGACCTAGAGTCAAGTTTAGCTCTCTTAAGGGGGCTCAGGAGCGACGTCTAAACGTACTTTAAAAAACAACTAGACTATGATAAGGAATTTTTCAATGCGGTTTTTTTTTAAATGAATTAAATTCATAAGAGATTATTGGGACATCGAGCTATAATTTGTTTAATGACTTATTAAAAAATTATCGTAATTAATTTTTTTGTTATCAAGCAAATACAAAAAAACAATCTGTCCCAATAATCTTTAATTTTTTTAAATTTAAAAATGAATTTATTGTTATTATTAATCACATATTAATTCAGAAATTCTTAAAATAAGCTTAGATGATTTATTTAAAAATCAACTGTCAAATTAGTTCAGCATTCTTGCAATAGATGGCAGGCTAGTCTAACAGCCGATATAGTATTAGCCTATATTTATATATTTTTATGTTTTTATAAAAGATACATAATATATAATAACATTTATTGTTAAAAGATCAATGAAAATCAACCAAATGCATTAAATATTATTAGCTACCATTCTGACATCTCTTGGCAAATTTTTGAATTACTTGATTTTTGGGTATACTTTTTATAACACACAACGCCATCTTAGCAAGAAAAACCTGCTTAACCACTTCGCTCCCGAGGCCCCTTAAGTGTGTATACGAGCCCATCTTTCGTCCCTCTTTTGGATAAATATTATTATTTATTTATGAAAATGAGTCGCGCAGATGTGTACATACCTTTCAAAGTGGATTGTGCGTGACCTTTTTTAATATTTTCATGGAATAAACGCCATTTTAGTCATTAATAGGCAAAAGTTCATTCATTCATGCTACATGAAATCATTTTGAAAAAAAAAAAAGTCGAAAAGTCAAACCCCTAGTATCTATAGTTTTAAATTGTTTTATTATTAGTAGAGATGAATCTTATAACGTTCAAGAAATTATCCTCTACAATAAAATGTCAAGAGGTACATTTAATCAGAAAATTGTTTAATAATAGTTACCAAAATAGATGTTGATCAACAAAAAAAAATATGGAAAAACTTCGAGAATTTATTCCCCCAATTTGGCATTGGCGAAGGAGTACAATCGATGATATCAATGAAATTGAACGATTAGTCAGAATCCCTTACACTAAACAATTATTTGGAAAATATAATCTTAAACAAATTATGTAAGTTTTATTTTATTTTCTTTGGCGTGATCCTAGAATACGGGAAGTAAATTTTTATTAATATTGGGAAGTTTTTCCAGGGAAAATTCACCCTCCCTTCTCTTTATTAGTCTAAAAGAGGTGTCGGTAAGCCAATTTGATCGAGATATATGCAAAAATAAGGAAAATTTTGAAGAAATACGAGGACCACATTAACCATTAAAAATATATATTTTTACTTACTTTTTTGGGTTTTTTTCTTTCTTCATTGTAATTTAGATGACAAAAAACTCGCGCCTGACCTTTTCTGATTGAGATAAGTAAAGAAATTAGTTAAATAAGAGTTGAAAATATAAAAAATAATTTTATCGAAAATTGTTTATTTTTTTTTTTAAATAATAAATGATAAAGGAGCTAACTTCAGATGATAATTGAAAAAAAAATAAAACAAAGAATAATTTTTTCTATAAAAACTGTAAATGAGAACCTCCGGACTCAAGGGCTACCTGGAAGTTGTTGAATATTTTTAAATCTAAAACAGAACCTACTATATTTACCAAAAGACACGGGCCTCCATCGGTGGCCCGCGGACCCAAAGATGTTCTTAATAAGTGTAGCAAACTCAAGCCTTTTTACTAAAAAAAAAAGTCAGTGAATACTTTAACTTTTAATACAACATGAAGTTAGCTCCTTTATCGTTCAAAATTTTTAAAAATAAACAAATTATTTTTTTTTTTTATCTCCATTTAATTAATTTTTTTTTCTTTCCCCATTAAAAAAAGGGGGGGCCCGAGGTTTTTTTTTTTCAAAATAAATAAGGGAGAGAAAAAACCCAAAAAAGGTGTGAAAAATATATTTTTTTAATGGTTAATGGGGTCCTTGTATTTCTTCAAAATTTGCCTTATTTTGGCATATATCTCGTTCAAATTGACTTACCGACACCTCTTTTAGGCTAATAAAGGGAAATGAGGGTGAATTTTCCCTGAAAAACTTCCCAATATTAATAAAAATTTACTTCCCGTATTCTTTTCTTTTTTTAAGAAAGAAATTAAGAGAATAAATAATTTTTCTAGTGAACGTTCTTTGATTTCGATTTCGCAAGTGAATTTACAGGGCACTATTGTGGCATTTATAACATTGGATAATTATCCGAACGTCCCGGCGCTTCCCCAATGGAGATGGCTCACTTGGCTTTATAGAAAATACAAGTAGAGATCTCGCTAATGAGTTAAACAAAATATATATATTAATCCTTTTTATTTTTTTTTTTAGTATTGAAAATGCATCTGCATTCAATTCTTTATTTATCCATTTTTTAGTTTGGAATCCGAAACACAGCAATGATTTTTTACCTCTACTATTACGGAGTATTTTTTTAAATAATCCACGAATTAAACAAATTATGATGCTGTTACCTCCTGGAGTTAAATCATGTAGGTTTTTATTCTTCTTTTTTTTGTTTCTGACGTTTATTTGCCTTCACATTGATCATTTTAATTCGCTGGTCATCAATCAGAATTGCTAAAGTTTCATTGAGATTGGTAGAGAAATAAATAAAATATTGACTATTTTGTAAATTGAGTTTTAGAATTCGGGATCCCGGATTGGTAAAGAGAGCGCTCTGTGAACCGGCTCTAGGCTTCCATCTGAGATGCCGAATTCTAAAAGTCAATTTACAAAATAGTCAATATTTTATTTATTTCTTTACCAATCTTAATGAAACTTTAGAAAAAACTCATTTTTTAATTATAAATCTCTGGTAGAAATTTGGATTTGATCAGACAATGCTAAATAAGCTTTTTCGAAAATAAAATAGAATTGAGGTGTTGATGTCATTAAGGTCGAAAATAGACCTAACTTTGATCGCTAATAACTCCCAAATTAGATCATATAATTAAAAGGGCTTTAGTTCTCTGGAATCAGGGGGAATTCAAGAATTAATGACATGTATTGTATGTTAGATAGAGTTTTTGGTTTAATTACATCAAGGCAAAAACAATCTGACGTTTGGCCATTGAATTATTTGAAAACTGTATTCATTGTTATTGTCGAATACATTAAAAATGAAATATTTTGATTATAAATTATTAATCCGCATAAAAAGTAAAGAAAAATGATATATCATATGTGGAATTTTAAACATTTTTTAATACTTTTGTTGCACGTAGTGAACAGATACAAGGAGGATATCATGCTGATTTGTGCTGCTACCTAGTGGAGACATTTAGAATTATGATTTTTAAAGTCTCCACAAGAGTGCAGCACAAATCAAGTTGATTACTATAATTTATATTATAAATAAATATACATACAATTCCAATGATAATAATTTTTTAAACTACCCGGAGTTCAAAATCAGAGAGGAGTATTATTTAATTTGGCGCCAAGATACTCCTCTACTATTCTATTCTCCTGTTATTAAGGACCATTTTTTAACACAAATTTATTGAATTTTGAATAAAAAATATAAATAATTATATAGCCTCCTAGCCTATATTAATAATTACATTGATTGATTATATATTAAAAATACATTTGTTATTGTTGAAATACATTTAAAAAATTATATATTTTCTAAATTGGATTAAAATGATTTATTATTTAGTAGAAAGAGAGAAAAGATAATGAGAGAGAGTCTGATTTCAACGTACATCCATTTTCTCAGAAACAATTAAGAAATAAAAATAGATTTTTTTATTATATTCATCAAATAAAAAAATAAAAGAATAAAAATAAAAAAAAAAAAAGATAAATTATTTTAATAATGGAAAAATATTTTAATTAAACTTTTTGATTAATTAAAGAGGTGGGATTTATTTTTTTGCTTCGTGAGATGGGTTATATTTATTTTTAATTCATATTTTAAAAGCAAAATGAGAACAGCATCAAAAAAATAATTGATTTTTGAATTTTAAGAGAAAGTAAAAATTAATATGTCAAAATAAATTTGGAAAATCGATTTTTAATCATTTTCAGAACGTTTTGAGACTAAAATTTGATTGTTTTTGCTTGAATATTTTATATACTAAGTTATTCAATCAATATCAAGGCCTAAATGTGTTTATTTAATTAAAAAACAATAAATTAGGATAATAGAAAGAGGCAGTTAAAATTTGAAGATGTAAAAGGCAATAAATAAACCCCCATTTTATGTGGTCGTAGTTAAATAAATAAATGTCTATAGCTTTATAATTGATTGAAAAGACCAGTTTTGCATTTTTCCACAAATCCAACGACAAATAAGAGAGATAGAGCGAGTTTTTGAAAAGCGAATGTGCGCGTGAAGAAAAGCCTAGACGAGAGTGAAGCGAGGCTCCCTGGCTGCACTCTCGGCGCAGATCGAATTTGAAAAAACAAATCGATGCTCTCCCAGCATTTGAAATTATTGACAAATTGATTGTCTCTTTTTATGCTTTTATAACATTTTATTCGAAACTTTTTTTTTTTAACTATAAGAATAAAAGAATGCATATTTATCTATAAAGAATTCAATCCTTTGAGAAAAAATAAAATTTCAAAATATTTTGTCTTCAATCAAAGAGATGCTTATTTCTCATAAATATATTAAATAATAAAATCCATCCCTTTAGACCTTTAGTTCAGTGCTTGTTAAACTTTTTGAGTCGCGGCCCCCTTCCCCCCTGGTACCCTCACGGCCCCTCTCTTTTACATTCTCTTGCCTATGTGTGTTCAATTTTAAGCATGAAGGAATTGAGCTAGGAGGGTGAAATTTTATATTTAAGTTAGGTACCCCACTGAGGCGTGGAAATAAGCTTTTAATCAAAATCACCCAAAAAGTACTAGTACTTTACTGATGTAGTTTTTCAGTTTTTTTCGATTTTCTCAAAATTCGCTGTAACGATTTTTTTTTTAAATGAATAAATCAATTATTTTTTAGACGCTCTTTAAAATATATATTCTCATTTTGCCGTTGAAATCTTCTGAAGACCACTTTACTCTTGTTCTTCATAGGAAAGATAAGTGAAATGGTTGCCATGGTAACAGAATTTAAATCTTTTACTTTTTAGAATAAAATTCATATAAATCAATTATTTTCCCTTTTAAAAAGTACATCAGTAATATTTTGTGAAAATTGTCTGAAGTACCGGTACTCAAATCAATTCATCTAAATTAAATTTTCCACTTTGATATTTAACTACCCTACAGTAATACAAGATGGAAATATCCCTTGTGTTCAAATAAATAACGTGATGATGAAGAATTGAAAGATTTTACATCTAACTAAATATATAACTATCATTTATTTGGCAATATTCTCTGACTGCTTAATTAATTTTTTTTTCTCGTTCAATTTTTATAATTCTTCCAAATGTCCAAAAAAAAATTTAATTAAAAGCTGTTAAATTATTATTTTTAAAAAGAGAAATAATATTTCTTAGAAACGAGGGGGGGAGGGGGCGCCTGGCGACAATCAGAGCGGAGGGGGGGGGGGAGCCTGCAACTCGCCACCCTCCCCTCCTTTGGTCAATTTAAGAGCCCGGAAATAATTACATTGGAAATGAATAAAATCTTGATAAATCAAATGTCTATAACTCGGAAACGGCGCATCCAATTCGCATCGGATTTTTTGTAATGAGTTTAGAATTTCCTAGAGAATATTCACATGCAACTAAAATTAAATAATTAAGAATATATTTTTTCTCTAATCTAACCATCCGTTCAACCAATCAAATGATAGTACAAAGGATCGTCGTTCTATATTCTCTGAAATTTTGCCTTTTATCCGTGTGGTGATAATTATTAAATAGTGAGTGCATCTCTTCTTGAAGAGTTTTTCTGCTACAAATTATCAGGTATTTTCTTTTTTGTCATAAACTTGAAACAAATTGAATATATAGACTTTTAATTTACATCACACATTCACATTATGTACCATTTATTTTAAATAAGATTGCATTTCTCTAAATTTGCAGCTAAAAGGGACAAGAGAAATTTTAACTAATCTTAATACAAAAAAAAAAATTGTCTCTTTTATTAGCATAGATCAGCGTTTTCCAAATTGTGATAATTGCTAAATTAATAAATAAGAAATAAAAATAAATATTTTTATTAAGTTTGAAGGGAAAGTGGTGTAGTTTTTACGTGAATGGAAATTTTTAATGAGGTTTCACAGGTTTTGGAATGATAGAAACATTTAATTTCTAACTAGGTTTCGATCTTCACTTGTATTTTAATATTGAAAAGAATAAATAATGTTTAATGACATCACGTCTATTATTAAATAATATTTAGCTAATTAATTAATTGTTGTATTAAAAAACATTTACCAATTAGTATTGTTAGTTTTTGAAATAAATGTTTTAAATTTCCTTTGAATCCTGTTGTATATGATATAATAAACAAAAGCCCTAAAAAGATTTTAATTTATATTTTTAGGTGATATCTTTGATGAAGTATTTTCATGCATTTATCCAAGGGACACTCCGCCAAAGGAAACCGTCCAGAGATTATTATTATGTCTTCGGCAACGTTTTGTTGAAAGATTGAAAATTCGAAAGGCAGTGTACGTTTAAAATATTTTATCATTATTTATAAAATAATCTTAATTTTTGTTTGTTTTTAATTAGAGAAGAAGATAATGATGATCTTAGTCCTATTGTAAATCGCCTATGCTCTGATTATGTGGAACGTTATGGCGATTATTATATGGCAGAATTAATTCGCTATTGCGGGCCCAATCGACAAATCGTGGCTGCTGAGGTATATATATATATTACCTAAAATGAGGGGTGTAGATGCAAAACTCACATTCTCCAATTGAGTTATGCATATCACCTTACGCGTATTCTAAAGCCGAAGAGGACAGTAACATTGATTTGGACCAAAATTCACTTTATGCGCTGTAAATAAAATGTTTAAAATAGAGTTTTGATTCGTAATTCACATTATCCAACAGCTGTTCTGCAGCAAAGTTCACATTCTCCAATCCAACCAATCACAGAGCTTATAGTGTGCACCCAAAGCATCATGGGATTGCTAGTCTTGGCCAAAGGATAAAAATAGTTTTATTTTTTTGGTTTTGGCTTTTCAATTCCAAACACTAACTAACCTCAAAGTTGATGCTAAATGTCAAATAATTAAGGTGTGTTTGATTTAATTAATAAATAAGTGATTATTTGTAAGTGATAAATTCTGGAAAATGGAAGAGCAAGTGCATTTGCATTTTTTTTCATAATAAAATTTACTAAAATCAATGTGTGCCTATTTTTAAAACCTAGATATTAGCTTAAGCAAACTCCAATAATTTTCTTGGTACTGGTTTGGTGGTTGTGTTCGACGATTTTGTTTCAAAACTCACATTAGACCACATGTTTGGTGCAAAACTCACATTATTCGAATTTCAAAGTTAAATTCTCACAATACTGGTAATCATTTAGGGGTTTCCTTGGTTGCAGATAACTTTTAATGATATGAGGATGATATTAAAAAAAAAATTACAACAATATGACATGTTTATCATTATAAAACACTTTTTTGCGTTTTCTGTAAAGTTACCAAAAGTGGAGAGTGTGAGTTTTGCATCTACACCCCTCAAATAATCACTTATTTTCTTATTTCTTTTTGTTTTAGAGCAAGAGTATAGCGATCGGCGTTTTGGTTTTAAACAGTGACATGGATTATCATATACTTAATGAAAATTTTGAATTAGAATGTTGGAATCGATTAGTTATAAAAGAAGTAACTTCGGATCCTCTCTTAGCGAGTGACCAAGATGTGCCTTCTGTGTAAGAAACAAAAAAAATCAAGTATTTAGTTGCTTTGTTTTCCAAATTTCATTATTTAATTTTCTATTTTGGGTTTTATTATATTTATTGTTTTATTATTTGAAGGGAATTAAATAAAAAAACTTGTATTTAATTAATTATTCGTTGACGTTTCATCACAGAAATATTTATTTTCTAACAATAACATTTATAAATAAGAATATAATTTTTTTTACAATAATACTTAATTGTTAAAATACAGAATGTTGCAATTAATTTATATTTTAACAAATAAGTCAATCCATCATATTGAAATTATATTATTATTTATAAACGTTATTGTTAGAAAATAAATATTTTTGTGATGAAAGTCCTGATTGGAGACCGAAACGTTGAAGATCAATTAATTAAATACAAGTTTTTTTATTTAATTTCTTTGGGTGTTATATCTCCTATATTCATTTTAAAGTTTACAGTCATTTTTCATCGTTATATGATTTATTTATTAAAAAAAAAATTGATTTGGTTGATTAAGCTCAAGGCTCTGCAGGCCCACCGGTTGTAGAGTGAGAGACAATACATAAAGTCCCCAGTGGCGTACCGAGGGGGGCGAGGGGGCGGTCCGCCCCAGGCCCCGAGCCGGCATAGGCCCCCATATATTTATAAAAAAAAATTTAATGAAAATTTCCCTTTGAAAGGCCCCGGGGCCCTCAGGGCTCAAGTAAAAATGGGAAAATTTAGATTAAAAAAAAAACAAAATTTAATGAAAATTTTTTCTTTGAGAGGCCCCGAGGCCCTTGGGGCTCAAGTAAAAATGGGAAAATTTAGATAAAAAAAACAAAATTTAATGAAAATTTCTCTTGAGAGGCCCCGAGGCCCTCAGGGCTCAAGTAAAAATGGGAAAATTTAGATAAAAAAAAAAACAAAATTTAATGAAAATTTCTCTTTGAGAGGCCCCGGGGCCCTCAGGGCTCAAGTAAAAATGGGAAAATTTAGATAAAAAAAACAAAATTTAATGAAAATTTCTCTTTGAGAGGCCCCGGGGCCCTCAGGGCTCAAGTAAAAACAAAATTTAATGAAAATTTCTCTTTGAGGTCCGGGGCCCTTGGGGTTCAGGGATATACGGTATTTTAAAAATATTTTTGTGTATAGAGGAGAGGGATATTTAAAGATGAGGCCCCCCCCAAAAAAAAACAATATAAGGCCCCCTCTTCTAGTTCCGCCCCAGGCCCCCAACTGCCTCGGTACGCCTCTGAAAGTCCCATTAATATATTAAGTCCCACCCATGCGTTTTCTACTTGTGATTATTTCATTGTTTTTTTTAAAAGAAAATGAAAATCTTTATTGGAAATTTGTCTAGGTTTGAACCATAAAAGTTTCCATTAAAAAATGTATATTTTTTTAAAACAATGAAATAATCACATGTAGAAAGGTCATGGGTGGGACTTAATATTGTCTCTCACTGTACATCTCAAAGCCATATGAAATTTTATTCACACATAATGCGAAGAGATCAATTCTTGATTTGTTTTGAATTCAAGTGCGGATACAGGGGGGGGGGCGGGGGCAAAAGGGCTAATTACTCCCCCCCCCCCCTGAGATTTGAGAAAAATATTTTTATTTTTTTTGGGGAAAAAATTTTATTTTTAATATAAAATCTTAAATTCAATGATTTGTATATATACATAGGCGCCGGAACTGGGGAGGGGGGGGGCAAGGGTACATTGCCCCCCCCCCCTGGCATCCTCTAGAAGGGGGCAGAGGGGGGGGGCAAAATTTCTTCTTTTATTTCATTTATTTTTAAATATGATGCATTTTTACTTTTGAAAAATATTTTATTTATTTATTTTAAGAGATTTACCCCTCTCCTTACGGAGTTCAGGGTTTTGAAAAATAAAATCTTTTAAATTAAAAAAAATTAAAAGAGTAAGAAATTCATTTTTTTTCCAAAATATTTTATATAGACCCTATTGTATTTTCAATTCCTAAAAACATTTTATATTGAATTAAAAGAAGAAAATTAAAAATATTTATTTCCTTCAAATAGCATAAATATAGCCTAAAAAATTTTTTGATAAAATCACTAGCAAATTTTTTAAAATTTTAATTTTATTTAAAATTTTTAAAGCTTTATAGTAGATTTGTTTTTATTTTATACTATTTGAACATATTATTTTAATTTTCTAAAAAAAATTTTTTGCCCCCCCCCCTGATTCAAATTCGTTCCGGCGCACCTGTATATATACAGTATATTCTGGTAAACAAGTACAGTATGCACCCAGCGGCGTAACTAGCCTTTGAGGGCGGAGGGGCGAAGGTCAACTAGGGCGCCGTTTTTCAACTTGTAATATAATTTTAAAGAAATCTATCAATTTCTTGGACAATCCATCGAAAGAATATGATAAAATCACCGTTCCTGGACTATATCTTAGATAGCCTAGGGCGCCTATGTCGGTATCGAGGGGCGCCAAAGGCTTGAGCGCCTGGGCGGAGGGGCGAGCGCCCCCCTTCGCCCCCACCTAGTTACGCTACTGTATGCACCTTTAAATTAGCGAAAATAAGAAAAAAATTGTGTGCTGTGCGACTAGTCACACCAGATATCATCCCCCCTCCCTCGCCCCGAGAAACTCCTCTGGATCTGCCACTGATTAAATTTCAGGTTGAAGAAAATTGAACCTTATTATGCAATGGAAACGGATCCTTCATTCTTGTCTCTTGTTAAAGCTGAAGTTTCTGCATTTTCTTTATTAACTCCTCTAGGTAAATACAATTTTTTTTTTTTTTTCAATTCTAAATTTTTATTAAAAAAAATTTTTTTTTTTTTTGTTTTTAGATATCATCTGTCCAAAAGACGTTTCTACTGTCCAACCACCTGATCGAATGCCGCCACATCATCTCTCATATGATTCCTTGGATGACGATGATGTCGTTATTCTTACCGAAAATCTTTCATGGACTTTAATTGAACAAACTCAAGCAAAAGATTTTCGTGATGTTTTAGTTAATCCTGAAGATACACCAGGAAGTATTTCTGTTGAAGAGGATGAAGAGATGAGAGACGATCGATCTACTCGACTTATTCAAGGGCCATTTGAGAAAAGTGATAAAAGTAAGCAAATTCAAAGCTGTCAAAGTCATAAAACCTTACTTTTTAGGTTAAAGGCGTCCATTTGACTTATTAAAAAATTATCGTAATTAATTTTTACTTTCTCTCTATGTATATATGTAATATATATATAGAGAGAAAGTATTGGATTCATGTCAAAAATTCGATGTCGAGATTTTGATGGATCTTCACGTTTTGAGGTCCCCTGAATCCAAAAAGTGGTTTTTGCGACATGGTCTGTCTGTGGGTGTGTGTGTGTGTGTGTGGGTGTGTGGGTGTGTGTCAAATTTTAAGCATGAAGGAATTGAGCTATGAGACTGAAATTTTATATTTAAGTTAAACACCTCCCGGGACCGGAAAAATAAGCTTTTAATCAAAATCGGCCAAAGAGTACTAGTACTTTACTGATGTACTTTTTCAGTTTTTTTCGATTTTCTCAAAATTCGCTCTAACGATTTTGATTAAAATTCAAAAATCAATTATTTTTTAGATGCTCTTTCAAATGTATATTCTCGTTTTGCCCTCAAAATTGTTTGAAGCACACTTTACTCTTGTGCTTCATAGGAAAGATCGGAGAAAAGGGTGCCATGGTAACAAAATATAAATATTTTCCCATGTTTATAAATTTTACATCTGAATTCAAATATTCCTTACTGCCGGGAACTAAATACATGTCGACACAAAAAATCTGGTGTGACAAGCACAGTACACAACTTTCGATTACCGAAGGTAAGAGAAGTTGTGCTGTGCGCCAGTCACACCAGATTTTTTGTTATCAAGCAAATATAAAAAAACAATCTGTCCCAATAATCTTTAATTTTTTTTTAAATTTAAAAATGAATTTATTGTTATTATTAATCACATATTAATTAAGAAATTTTTAAAATAAGCTTAGATGATTTATTTAAAATTCAACTGTCAAATAGTTCAGCACTCTTGCAATAGATGGCAGGCTAGTCTAACAACTGATCCACTTTTAGCCTATATTTATTTATTTATTATGCTTTTATAAAAGATACATAATATATAATAACATTTATAAAGTATTTATTATTAAAAGATCAATGAAAATCAACCAAATGCATTAAATATTATTAGCTACCATTCTGACATCTCTTGGCAAATTTTTGAATTACTTGATTTTTTGGGCATACTTTTTATGACACACAACCCCATCTTAGCAGGAAAAACATGCGTAACACCTTCACTCCCGTAGCCCCTTAATTCTACTTCAAGTGACTTGAATGTATCATGGATGAATACATTTTACCCGAAACGTCACATTCAAAGAGAATCGAGAGTGTTTTATTTTTTGCCTCATCCTTCCTCAGTATATTTGCCATTAAATATCATTAATAATCAAATGTGGGGATATTTAAAAAAAACAACGACAAACATTCGTGACCACAAGACCACATGCTGATTGTTGCCAGCCGGGTCTGAGTAAATTATTTGTATTTTAAAATTAAATAAATACATATCTTTTTTAATATTAATATATTGTTATTTTTTTTTTTAGATACTTCAATAGTGAAAGAAGAAACTTCTAGTAATATTCTTGATGAATTGATTGGCGTAAAACCCAATGCCTTTGCCATAGAGTTATTTGCTATGCGAGAAGATTTCGATGAAAGGTACGAATTCAAAGAGAGAACATTTATTTTTTCTTTGTACAAATTCATTTTCTTGTTTTTTTTTTATCTTCTTAAGGGGTTCGGGAGGCAAAGTTGTTTGCATGTTTTTGCCGATAAGATGGCGTTAGGGGTCTTAAAAAGTTAACCAAAAGTCGAAAATTTGCCAACAGATGGCAGAATAGTAGGCGTATATTTAATCTCATGGATTTGTTTGATTTTTGTTGATCTTTTAATAATGAATAGTTTATAAATAGTATTATATATCATTTAAAAAAGCATAAAAATATAGGCTTCTAGATGATCTGATAATGCCGTAAGATAACCAGTCCAGCCACCTATCGGCAGAATACTTGACTATTTTGACGTTTTTAATTACAAATCATCTAAAATTACTTTAGAAATTTTCTTAATTAATATGTGATTAATAATAACAATAAATTCATTTTTAAATTAAAAAAAAAATAAAAGATTATTGGGGCAGATTGTCTTTTTGTATTTGCTTGATAACAAAAAAAATAATTTTTTTATAAGTCATTTATAAAAATTATAGCTCGATGTCCCAATAATCTCTTATGAATTTAATTCATTTAAAAAAAACCCGCATTGAAAAATTAAGAGATATACGTATTTATCTTTTGTATAATTCTTTTCATTAATTGATTTACCAATTTTACAGATTATGCGTCGACTTTTTAGAGGCGGCTTTTGAAGTTTATCCAGAATATGAATATTGTATTGTCACACTTCCACCAGAATTACCAACAATGCCAATCTTAGAACATTTTGTGGTATGTTAAAAAAAAAGTTATTATTTACTCACCGGAACGCATAAAATGAGTTGTTGAAGAAAGCCAATGTAGTTTGTTTATTGAGATCAGCCCAGGGCTATCCTTTCTACCCTAGATTACCATCATCAGAGATTGACACAGCCACATCTCTGATGATGGTCCAAACTTAGGAGCGAAAGGTTAACCCTGGGCTGATCTCAATAAACAAACTACATTGGAAGCATTTTCTTCTTGTTTTTTCTTTCTTCATCATCCAGCCCTGATACAGCTTCTGTTACATAAAATTAGGATACGTAAGAGATGAATAATTCAGAAAAACACATTTAGATGAACTATTTTATGAAATTTCAAATCCCATCAAAAGCTTTTACGATCGTAATTCCTTCCTTATATTATATATCCAAGAATCTTTCAGAGAAAATGCGAGCCCCGGGGTAACTAATCCCAAAAAAAATAACACTTCGACCTTTTTTTTAAGGTCTCTTTCGGATTTGGGATCATTTAGATCACATCCCTATTTTTTTACTTGAATTGATTTGCAGCCAAATTAATTTTTGGCGCATAAAGACAGAAAGCAAACCTCTGACTTCTAGCACAAGAGGCCAGAACTCCACCACTGAACTACGTCCCAAGGCCGGACAAAACACCAAAAACAAAATACAAATGTATTTCAAATATTATATTTTAATTACAGTAGTTTGAAATATTGTCCGGTCTTGACTACTGCCCAGGGCTCAAGCTTAGATTTATGGCGGCGTAACTTCAAACTTGACAAGGATGCATGTGCAATCTTTTTGTACAAATTGCCTTCGGCTTGTGCAAGCAACGGCTCATGCCGAAAACTAACCTAAAAATGTCAAACTCGGAAGGTTATTTATTTGAAAATAACAAGAAATACTCGTTTTAAACAAAAGCACAATAAATATTGAAATTTTAAATGAATTAATATATAATAAATAAATATCAAATGTTAAGTCTATAAAATGGAGGAGAATTTTGTTTGCGCAAATATGCTTATACATGATTAAAATTCAATCGAGCATCAAGCGGCTTGCACAATTAAAATGCTTGAGCAAAATTCTCCTAGAGATGCTTGTACAATAAGTTTGCAGTTACGTGTGTAGCTGCCTTTATTCGTCAGAACGTGGCGGTTTCAGGGTGTGTGTGTTCTGAATATCTAGTCGCCCTAATTTCTGTTTTTTTTTTCCGCTTTGTCCCAAGATTTGATCTCCGACCCCTCTGATGCATTCTGCTACATATATAGTTTGTTTAGACACTTCTTCTATTTGAATTTGTCAATGTTATTTTTTTTTCAGCGGGCTACACCCAAATATAATAAAGTTTTTCCTCATGATCTATTTATTGCCTATCGAAATTCAGTTCTCAGGTAAACTAAATTCTTTCATCTTTATTTGATAGTACCTAGAAACCTGGGCGTAACTAGGAGGGTGCCCCCTCCCCCAGAAAGCTTGTTCCATGAAAAATTGAGAAAATATGAGGCTTTCCAGGCCCCCCCGGAGGATGGTGTCATGCCCCCGCACCCCCCCCCAGCCAAATTCTCTAGTTACGCCCATGTCTAGAAAATGACCGCAACAGATAGAAAGGCTACTAAGATTAGATAATAATATTGTTCAAGAAATTGTAACTAGATTAATATATAATAATTGACCTTTTTTTAAACAATATTTATTGTAAAAAAAAGATTGGAGATTGGTGTTCTAATTTATTTAACTCGCCGTCTGTCTGTTCAGAGAAAAGAACATCATCGAATCAAGGGCGGACACAAGGGGGGTGGGTAAATGGGATAATTACCCCCCCCCCCGAGATTCGAAAAAAATACCTTTTTTTTCGCAAAAAAATTTATTTTTAATGTAAAATTTTTAAAATTAATACTTAAAAATTTGATATTCTGGCAAACAAGTACAGAATGCGCTTTTAAATAACCGAAATTAAAAAAAAATAATGTGCTGTGCGACGAGTCACACCAGATTACCCCCCCCCCCGAGAAACACCTCTGGATCCGCCCTTGCATCGAATTAAACGTGTCGGTAACAAGATATAAATATTTCTCTATATCAGTGTCTCCTTTCATATGAATTATAAATTTTACCCCTCTAAATCTTCCGAACCGTTCACTTTAGCGTGATTATGTACTTGACCATTTTTGTTTGTAATTTAATTTCGATTATTTTTGTATAGATGAATTTTTTTTTGGAAAGCTGCATAGTTTTCGAGATATTTGCGAAAAACCATCATCCCGCAACTTTACCGGCTTATTCCCGTCAAAGGCCCCAGTACTTGAAGTGCTGACTCTATAGAACAGCGTTTCCCAACCTTTTGAACTCCACGGCACCCCAAAGGTGCGTTGGGAATAATATTACACACTAGCGGCACCCTTCCTTTTTTTTCCCCTATCAAAACGAAATTTTTTCCGCCCTGAGGCAAATTTTTTTCCGCTTGCGTGAAAATCATTTGACCATTTTTTTAGCAAAATTTATTTTTTCGCCTCTTTATTTTTATTTTTTTTATCTAAATATCACGCGGCACCCCTTAGGCATTCTCGCGGCGCCGTTGGGTGCCGGGGCACACCGGTTGAGAACCACTGCTATAGAGTATCTTTCCATCACTAAAATGCACCCTATTCTGAAAATATTAGCCTTCAGAAAACTCTTGCCCATTTTTGTCGCCAGATCTTGGACTATTTTTGTGCCAGCAAATTTCTTTTTGTATAGAAATTGTTGTTAGAGTAGTTCTATTATTGTACAATAATACACTCCAATAGTAATATAATAGACACAGGAGACTTTGCAGCCAAATGAAATTAAATAAAAAACTTATTTAATTATTAATCGTCGACGTTTCGGTCGCAAGTCACGACCTTCCTCAGGACGATTAATTAACTTGCGACCGAAACGTCGACGATTAATAATTAAATAAGTTTTTTATTTAATTTCCTTTGGCTGCAAAGTCTCCTATATCCAATTCAAAGTCTACAGCCACTTCTCATCACTATATGAGACACGTTTAATTCGATGATGTTCTTTTCTCTGAACAGACAGACGGTGAGTTAAATAAATTAGAACACCAATCTCCTTTTTTTACAACAAATATTGTTTAAAAAACGGTCAATTATTATACATTTATCTAGTTACAATTTCTTGAACAATATTATTATCTAATCTTAGTAGCCTTTCTATCTGTTGCGGTCATTTTCTAGGCATGGAAGTAACTCGAGAATTTGGCTAGGGGGAGGGGGGGCATCGGACCAGCCATCCTCCCTCGAGATATTTGCGAAAAACCATCATCCCGCAACTTTACAGGCTTATTCCCGCCAAATGCCCCGGTACTGGAAGTGCTGACTCTAGAGTATCTTTCCATCACTAAAATGCAACCTATTCTGAAAATATTAGCCTTCAGAAAACTCTTGCCCATTTTTGTCGCCAGATCTTGGACTATAATTATTTAAACTTGTTTCTGTTAAATTTTCATGTGTCTTTTTTTATTGTTTAAAAAACATCAACATCTATTAAAAAACAAATTATTATTTTTTTTTTTTCAGTGAACTTGTAGTCCGGAGGGCAAGTAGTATAGATGAAGCGCCAATTCTCTTTATGATCAGACATATGGATATGGAAGAGAAAATATTTATAGATTATAAAAATTTATTAGGTGACAATTCTGGATTCAAACGAGCATTTGTGATGACTTGTCAAGATAGTGTTATTGGATTGGCAATTGTTAGGTGAGATTCATTTAAATATTAAGGGGGTTTAGTTAGTGGAGATGTTACGCATGTTTTTCCCGATAAGATGGCGTTGTGTGTCATTAAAAGTATGCCCAAAAAATCAAGTAATTCAAAAATTTGCCAAGAGATGTCAGAATGGTAGCTAATAATATTTAATGCATTTGGTTGATTTTCATTGATCTTTTAACAATAAATGTTATTATATATTATGTATCTTTTATAAAAACATAAAAATATATAAATATAGTCTATTAAGGCGGCCATACACGGCAGGTCCAAAATCCAAATTGGCCCGGCACCGACCAAAACTCGCCGTGTATGGGGAAACCGAGTTGGCTCGGCGACCGTTAGTTGGCTCGGTTGGATTTCCATCCGATCCAAAATCCACAGAGCCAAGTCCACGAGCCTTGGATTTGTCCTCGCCGTGTATGCTAGCTCTCCGAGCCAAGCCAAAACTTGTGCAGCGTTGCCAGATTCATATTTATTTTTTAGATCCTTTTGATATTTTTTAAATTTTCTGAAGAGATTTTAATTAGGATAATTATTTAAATATTTTTTAAATCATTTTTTTTTAATAAAATTTTGAAAAAGTACTAAAATTAAGATAACTATGAGTGACATGTCATTTGTTGGGGGCAAGTTCAAATGATCATTCATCCCGCATTTTTCGGGGCAATTTTGCATTTTGATTCAATGACCCACAAAATATCCTACATTTAATTTGTAACCGTTTCTTCACTTGACTAACCTTTATTTACTCTTGAATGTCAAATTTCAAACGGGCCTGCTTGGCTCGGCCGTGTATGACCCCCTATTTTGGATCGGTCGAAAAATGGACTCGCACAAATTGGCTCGGCCTAAATGGACCTGCCGTGTATGGCCGCCTTTAGGAGATCAGCTGCTAGACTAGCCTGCCATCTATTGCAAGAATGCTGAACTAATTTGACAGTTGGATTTTAAATAAATCATCTAAGCTTATTTTAAAAATTTCTTAATTAATATGTGATTAATAATAACAATAAATTCATTTTTAAATTAAAAAAAAAATTAAAGATTATTGGGACAGATTGTTTTTTTGTATTTGCTTGATAACAAAAAAATTAATTACGATAATTTTTTAATAAGTCATTAAACAAATTATAGCTCGATGATCCCAATAATCTCTTATGAATTTAATTCATTTAAAAAAAAAACGCATTGAAAAAATTCCTTATAATAGTCTAGTTTTTTTTAAAAGAACACTTAGACGCCCATCTTAAACAGTTCCAATAAACCGACATGTTTTGTTTGTTTTCAGATTTACCGTAGATTTGGATTATTGGAATTTCAATTTTCTTTTGGATGAACATATAAACATATCAGCACACTATCAAGAAGATTTTGGTTTTATCGAATATTTATTATTAAGCCCGCAATTTCATAATCATACGAGATATTTTCTCAGTGAAGTGATGCGTCTTAGCTGCTTCACCTGTCTTTTTTATTTTCAACAAAGATATGTTGAAGATGTAAGTATAGAACATTTTAAAATGCTTCTAAATTATGGATAGGTTGCTTGTGAAAACAAATTTCCACAAATGAAGCAAGCAGTCACGAGAGCCGAACCCTTGGTTAGTGACCCTGTCGTTATTTTAAAACGAAAGGAAAATATTTTTTGCGTTGCATCATATTAAAAAAAAAAGAAAGCTTTTCTTCTAACAACTCCAGTCGCAAACTCTTTTAAATTAAAAATAATTGAATTAATTTCTAGAAAATCAACCATTTCCAAATTCTCACCTCAAGTAAAGTAATCTGTGCTCGACCTCTCATATTCTCTTCAGCTATAACCGAATTAATTCCGATACCGCCTAGAAAACGAGTTCCTAATTTATATGGAGATATGGCTTATGATTCAGAGATGGCGGAATTTCGAAGGGATAAAGATGAATGTCAAACGGCTCTCTATTTTATCAGTCGTCCCCTAGCGAATATTCAAAGGGTCCCAGTGACGACACGCATCGTCATTGTTGGAGCCTCCGACACCGCGCTCAGCTTCCTTGAAACAATCATTTACGGGTGATTTCTTTTCTTTTTTTATTGTAAAATGATTTCTTATCTAATGAAAAGTAATTCGTTTCTTATTTTTTTTTTTTGTATAATGCCATGCTAATATTTTATTTATCAAGGCCGAATACCTTCCAACATCATTTCACTCAGCAGAATTGAATGATGGGAATTTTGTCGAGAAAAAAAAAAACAATAAGTTGCAAAAACTACCAATAGATGGCGTCTCATAGAACATAAATAAGTTTCCATAACATGCTCGTTATGATGCCCACCATTGTCTGCTACCAGTGGCGTCATTTCAACTTTTTCTTGAGGGGGGGGGGGCAAACTTTTTTCTTTCTTAAAATTTATGTACAAATAAGTACTCAAATTTGGCCAAAGAATATTAAATTAATTGTTTAATTTTGTACAGGTTATATATTTTGAAATATTTTATTTAGTTAAAATTTTATAAAAATCAGAGCAAATGTCCCCCCCCTCCCCCTTTCAAATGACGCCACTGTCTGCTACCATCTGGAAGCGAGAAATCGCAGGTTCGAGTGTTGAAAGCAAGCATGAACAGGGAAATCTCCATCCGACCTTAAAGAAAGCATAGAACGCCATGTGTATAACATTCCCCAGTTCATGTTGCTTTCAACAATCGATTTTAAGCTTCCAGATAGAAACAGTCTGTAGAAATATTATAAAATGTTTGATTTAGATGAAGTGGACTCTATTTATCTATCGAACAGGATCGAACAAGCAAGAAGTGTCTTCCTCCGTATGCGTTCTCTACTAACCAACAAGAATCTCAACCTTCAACTGAAGCTAAGGATGGTTCGGTGCTTTGTGTTCTCGACATTCTTCTATGGAGTGGAATCATGGACCCTAAATAAGGATCTGTGTAAACGAGTAGACACTTTCGAAATGTGGATCTACAGAAGAATGCTCTGCATCTCCTGGGTAGAAAAAGTTAGCAACTCGAACGTTCTGCTAGCCATAAACAAAACACCAGAACTAATGTTCAATGTAAAGAGGCGGAAGCTGGAGTATCTTGGGCATGTTCTTGAAAGATCTGGGGGAAAGCGAAGCGTCGGGAGAAGAAGAACATCCTGGCTAAAAAACCTGCGCGAGTGGTTCGGGTTCTCCTCGACGTCGGGTTTATTCCGGGCAGCGGCTTCTAAGGCTAACCTAGTCATGATGATGGCCAAACTTCGAAGGGAGACGGTACCTTAAGAAGAAGAAGAAGGATATAGGTTTACTTACACAATAAAAAAACACTTTCGTTTTGAAAACACTAACAACGAGTTGTTTTATTTGAACGAATAACAAATTTAAAATAAATACAAAACGTAACAAATAACAATACAAGCTTCACTGATGTCTGCAGGAGAGCAGGAGAGAAAAATAAAGTATGACCGGAAAGAGGCCCATTTTCACTCTTCTTGTCAAGAGGAATCTCCACACTGGCCCAGTGATTTACACGCCAAGGGGGGTGTCGAATTAACTTCCAACACCAATGTTTTTGCAGATTGTTTATATGTTCTCAATAAAACGCCAGAGACGGCATCTAGTGGTGTTTTTTTTTTCTCGATAAAATTCCCTTCATTTCTTTCTGCCATTACCCAATTTTCATACAATTCCGCTGCATAGTTTTCGCTAGAGACTTCTTACAAATTTCAAGTCTAATTATGGACTATCACGAGTGGAGAATTCATATAATTAAATATTAATTAATTCAAATAGCCGACAAAAGTTCGGGCGCCGCCGGGAGTCGAACCTCGGATCCACTGGGACCACACTGACAATTGTGAGTCCAAATCGGTGGATCCGTGGTTCGGTACCCTATTTTATTTATGACAAGTGCTTATAGCTTATCAAAATTATTCATTTTATTAATTTTCTTTTCTTTTAGGAAAACGTGCAAACATCTTCTTTTTTATAATGTAGTATTAATCTCGCCAGAAGGACTTTCTGTATATCCAACTAAAAAACGGACAAAGAATTTATTTATTCCATATACTGGACGCTATTCTGAATCTTTTATAAATCGACTTAATATTCATAGTTGGATTAATTTAGTTTATGGATCTATGACGTCTATAAACAGGTAAGAATAAATCCACTTAGAATACGGTAATAAAAATGATTTTTTTTTTCTTTGTTTTTAGAAAAGAAAAATTAGTAATGGTAAATCATGAGACTGTCGTGCCTTATGATTATTTGTTATTATTTTGTGGACGACAATACCAACCACCAACGGTGTTCGCCAATTCCTGGTTGAGAAATCAAAGTGATATCTGCTATCTTAATAAAAAGTAAAAAGTTATTTATTTGTATTAACGAGTGAGAGCTCTGTTTGAAAAAGAATACAGTGCTTCTTAAAGGTGTGGGCCGCGGCTCCCTAGGGGGACATGGGTTACCCGGAGGGGTGCCGCGAAGGGCAAAACTAATATCCATCATTAACTGAGTTAGCTTTAAATAATTTGATTTCATTTGCAACTACAAACCTCTGCGAATCGGCATTTTCAACTTTATAATAATATAATTAAAAAACAAGCATAGATTGTGCCAATCAACTAAATCTTTAGAAAATAGTCTTTTAATCGCAATTTCAAATATAACGTTTGCTATGCAATAATATTTAAGCACATCTATTCCACTAAACTAAATTGTTCAAGCTTTTTCTCATTAAACTTCACTCGTAGAAAATTTAACCTATAACTTTGACGTAACCAGATGTAAACAAATAAACTAACCTAACCTGACCTTTTTTTATCTAACCTAATCTAAAATATTGTAAATGTAGTGTGGTTTAAAATAAAAAAATTATTTTATTTTTTTTACGCGCTTTTACTGTTAACATTCGTAATTGCATTGACTAGTAAGTGTATGCATACACGAAATTCAAAATTATAAATAGTTTTTTAAACAATCTAAATTAAAAAAAAAAAAAAAAATAGGAGGCCGTGGGATATTGACTAGGGTTCCAAGGGGGCCGCGTCTTCAAAAAGTTTGAGAATCACTGCTCCAATAGACTGTGAATTAGCCTGTCAAAATGTATCATTTAGATTAGTTGATGTTTTGATTGGGCAATCACTCGAACCAGGACAGCCCTCTTCCGCCGAGTTCGAGTCCAGGGGACACGATTCGCCCAATCAAATCGTGATTCATTTTATTTTTTATTTTATTAACGCACTATTAAGTAAAATCAAATATAAATCAAATTTTCAAAAAAAAAAAATAATACAAAATTTAATTTTGTTAGCGTTAATAATTAATGAATAAATATTCTTAAAAAAGATTATTTATTAATAATGTGGAGAATAGGGCAGCCAAAAGCAAATAAAGAAAAAATTATTCTTTTTTCCCCTTTATGTCAACTTTTCGGCCTTCATCAGAACATGTGCTAATTGTCTCGAGCTTGGCAACTCTCAAGAGTTGAACCAGAGCCCCTCTAAGCTATGTCCTGATGAAGGCAAAAAGAATCGGCCGAAACGTCGAGATTTGTATTAAATAAAGCGAAAAAAAAAGAATATTTCTTCTATATTTGGTTTTGTTTGCCCTATTTCTCTTTATTATCTACTATATTTATTTATTTATTTTTTTTCATAGCACAATCAATTTTATTTTATAGATGGACGCCTAGTAAACAGGAAGCAATTCCTAAAAATCTTTTTATAACAAATACTATATCAGATGCAGCGGAAGCAGTAAAGGCAATAAAAAAATGGATTAACCAAATGCGTGATCAAGAAGCATTTCAAAAACTCTCTGGTTAACTTTTATTTTTACTCTCTAAAAGAGACTAAATTAAAAAAAAAAAAACTTTTTTTTAGCAATTATCGTTGTATACGGACATTGTATAGAAGCATTTTGCTGTATCAATGCACTTTTACACACGGGAGTACCAGGAAGAAATATCGTATTTGTTGAGCCGTTTCCACTACAACAACATCCTCAAGTGTCTTTTTTCAATAATCCTGAAGTAAGTTCTTAAATAATATTAAAAGGACAAAACCCATTCTGAATTCAATATCAAAGGAAAGAAAAAGACAATTTTTGTTTTTTTGTTTCTCTCAACGTGTCCTCACAAATGGCGTTAACGTAACGTAACTGGCCCCCGCTGTCCGGGGGGACGTCGATAAAGATGCGACAAAATTAAAATAAATGCATCAGCCTGAAAAAATTGACTTTTTTTTTCTTTGAACCTCTCAATTTATTTAAGTCTCTTCTCTCATTTTTTTTTTTTTTTTGCATTTATCTTAGAAATTATATTTTAAAATTTAGCAGCATAATTGTTTTTTTTTTTTTTTGAAATCTTATTAAAAAAAAAATAGATTGATGATGCTGTCTTGAAAAATTTGGAAAATTATAATATAAAAATATATTTTAATTATGAATTGATCAATTGGGAAGTAGAAGAAGATAATATTACTAAAGTAATAATTGAATCACGAACACATCAAACGTCAATAAAATGTGATTTACTCTTTTACTATAGCGAACAAAAAGTGAGCCATGAAACATTCATAGGTAAGTTGTATGAACCCTTTCAATTTATAAATCTTGACTCCTTTGCGTCCCTAACTTCTCCATCTTTTTTTTTCTTTCGGTTTTGCCTCCGCCCGAATCTAGTCCCTGCCTTGAGTACGTTCTCCCGTTTTTTTTTCCTTTTACGAGTTCTTGAAATCTAAATTGTAAGAAAAAAAATACACAAGGAATATCCGGAGATGCCTTGATATATTCTGGCAGATATTTTGTGAATGTAAGTGCTTCAATAAAAAAAGAAAAGAAAGAAATAAAGCCGAAACTGTTTCCTTAACAGAGAGTTTTATTTCTTTGGCTGCCTGTTCCATTTTATCTATTGTTTAAAGAAAAAAGTAATTTAACATGAGTGTGAGTATGCTTTTTGTTGGTTGGGGGGGGGGGGGGGGAGTCGAACCCAGGATCTCTAGCATTTACGGGGCATCGGTGTGCTCTCAATTGCACCAGGCCAACCTCGACCTACACCAATAAAAACTCATTTTCCCCTATATGCAAATTGACCGTGCATTTCTCTAACATAATGAAAAAAAATTTTCACTAGTCCGACTCAATGGATAGCACACCGAAGGCTGGAGATCCTGGGTTCGTTTCCCGGGAGCCATGGGTCCAGCATACTCAGTCAAGTCAGAATCGAGGTATATTGAATATTAATATAGATCTGGAAAAATATTTAAAAAAAAAAAAAATAATTTTTTGTCACGAACTCTCAGTTTTGCTATGCAAGATGGCCAGAAGTGAAATATCTGCAAAATAAAATGATGTGAGAGTAGTCTATCAAGGCCGGGGTATTATTCTCCGGGTACGGATATTCCTTATAAAAAAATTTTGCTTGCGGTCCATCCTGAGTGCATCAAATTATTATAAATGCCGAGTCAAGTCAATGCAGTTATGGATGCAAATAATGGCATACTTTTGTGTACTGTATTATTTGTTTTAGTGTGTGGTGGTTAGCTGAGTAGATCTTGAAATAAGGGATGAAATAAAGAGCTGTTGCAGCTAGTTTTATTAGGAACTTCCAGCCGACGTTTCGGTCAGATATTCGACCATCCTCAAGGCTGAAAAGTATGTCTAAAAAAACTCCTCAAAGGACGAATGGTGTAATTAAGTAAAGATTTTTCCCAGGACTAGATCTATCCTATCTAGACTTACTCCATAGCGTTTGGTCTTTTACTTTTACTTAACTTGCACCATTCGTTCTTTTGAGGAGTTTTGTTGACTTTCTTTTCAACCCTGAGGATGGGTGTCTATCTGACCGAAACGTCTGCTTGAAGTGCCTAATGAAACTAGCTGCAACTGCTCTTTTTCATCCCTCACTCTGTATTTTTTGATTTGCTTTCATCGAAATAAGGGGCCATTCATTAATCACGTAAGGACAATTTTAGTCATTTTTGACCCCCCTACCCAAGGGCGGATACAAGGGGGGAAAGGGGGTAATTACCCCCCCCCCCCCGAGATTTGAAAAAAATACCTTTTTTTTGCAAAAAAATTTATTTTTCACGTAAAATTTTAAAAATTAATACTTAAAAATTTGATTTGTATTTATATTCTGGCAAACAAGTGTAGAATGCGCCTTTAAATTACTGAAATTAAGAAAAAATAGTGTGCTGTGCGACCAGTCACACCAGATTACCCCCCCCCCCCCGAGAAACACCTCTGGATCCGCCCTTGCCCCTCCGGGGGGGGGGGGGGCCCCCTTTTTTTTTTTTTTTTTTTTTTCTTCCAAATGTGTGCGCGCGCCCCAACCCCCCCCGAGAAACACCTCTGGATCCGCCCTTGCCCCTACCCCCATGTAATTATACATAAGATTTCTCGAACCCCCCTCCCCTTTCTTACGTAAGACTTTATCTCGTTCTTCTAAATAATAAAATGTTAGGAAAGGATCAATTCCACTAAAACTTACAGTTCAACTTAAATCAATAATTTTTATTTTTTAACAAGTAATAATTTATGAAATTAGATTCTTTGTATTGAATTTTGATTCAAAAAGTATTACGTTTAAAATAAGTTTTACGACCCTCCCCCCTACATAAGTACATGCAGATATTTTCTTAACCCCCCCCTCCCCCCCTCAAGACCCTTACGTAATTAATGAATGGCCCCTAAGCGAGTCTCCTCTCATTTGCACTGAGGCTCAATTGCTAAAATTTTGCTTTCTTTTTAATTTTCAGCTCTCAATTCAGCTGCTCTAGTCTATGATGGACGATTAGTGGTTAATCCGTGTTTTCAAACAAATGATCCATTTATCTTCGCTGCTGGTCCTTTAGTCAAATTTTCTAAACGATATTATGGAAATGAAAGGAGCCAATTAAATTTTAGTTCAATTGAAATTGGAGAAAAGGTAAATGAAAAATATAGCATATATATTCGGAAAGTAAGTTCCGTTTGGCAATAATAAAGAAATGGAGTACAGCCAGGGGCGCCGGAACTAATTTGAATCAGGGGGGGGGGGGGATTTTTTTTTTTAATTAAAATAATTTTATATGTTCAAATAGTATAAAACAAATCTATTATAAAGCTTTAAAAATCTATATATAATAATTGCGGTGTGTCCGTCTGTCCGTCTGTCTGTCTGTCTGTCCGTCTGTCCGTCTGTCACGCTCTGTTTGACCAGCTTCCCGTTGGAATTTTGAAACGAAATTTTGCAGTCTTATAGAGGACGTTATGGAGGGTCCAGGAAAAATACTCGGGTCCCGAAATTCCTATAACTTTTTGAGTTATTAATTCTTAAAGTTTCGATTTCTCCCATAGGAAATGTATAGAAAAATATTTTTGTATTCTTTACATTTGTGTATTCCATGAATGTAAACAAATCCTCAAGCAGGCACTGGACTGGAATTCTTGGTAATAATAATTTTCTTTTTATAATGAATAAAAAGGCGGGGGGCGGCGAGGGTCCGCCCAGGCGGGCCCGAGCCAGCGGCTGGGGGGTCCGGGGGGCGTAGCCCCCGCTAGGCGAGCCCGCCGAAGGCGGGCGGCGCGGCTAGTTTTAAATAAAATCACAATTTTAATAAAATAAAATTTTTTAAAAATTTGCTAGCTAGTGATTTTATCAATTTTTTTTTAGGCTATATACTAGATCATGGGCGTGCCCAGCGAGGGGCAGCGTGCCCCCCCCCCTAGAAGCAAAAAAAAAATTAAATGTTTATAAAGTGATGAAACGAAACAAAATTGGGGGATGGCGACGAGGGATGAATTTTTTGTTAGGACTCGAGGGTTTTTAGGCCTTTAATTCGAAGGCTTTTCCCCTCTATATAAAAAATAGCTATGTCCAAATCTGGACGACCATGATCTGCCCCCCCTGGACGGCCATGATCTGACCATGCTCCCCCCCCTAGTTTTGATCCTGGGTACGCCCATGTACTAGATTTGTTTTATATTGCTCAGGGGCCTACCTCTTGTGGGTACGTGGATGGCGACCACGAGCTGCCCGAACTGGGACAGGCAGTCCTTCAGTTCTTTAAATGTCTGGAAGAGACTTCCTTCCTCTTTTCAATAGGCGTCAGACCGTGCGACGGGCCGGCCTGTTCTATTTCTTCCGGTCGATAGGGTTGGAGGGAAAGAGTGAGGTCCGCCGACCCCGCATCGCGGGACAAGGCGAGTAGAGAAGAAGAAGAGTAGATTTGTTTTATACTATTTGAAACAAAATAAATATTTTTAATTTTCTTATTTTAATTCAAAATTATTATAAAATGTTTTTAGAAATTAGAAATACAATAGGGTCTATATAAAATAATTTTGGGAAAAAATGAATTTCTTACTCTTTTAATTTTAAATTAAAAGATTTTATTTTTAAAAAGTAAAAATATGTATCATTTCCCTCTGTCCCCTCCTATAGGATGCCCTTCCCCCCCCCCCTCCCCCAGTTCCGGCGCCTATGAGTATAGATAAAGAAAGCATAGTTGCGCTCACCATCTTTTGCCCCTCTATTATACAAAGATTGTTTCTATGAGCTCTAAATCTCCTTTGGAGGTAAAATGATCTCTTATGAACTTGCTCAATCAAAGAATGGGTGTGCGAGCGACACTCCGAATAAGAATCGTCCTAAATAATAATTGTTTTTTTTTTCTTGTAGCTATGTAAAATGCTTATAAAAATTTGGGATCCAACTTCAAAAGTGACCGAACCTCAGTTAATTAATGCCATCGATGAAGATTCGGTTCCGACGTTTTCCAATCCGATCGTGACCCATTGCACTCTCCCTGGCGGCTTTGAATATCTCAGCGTGACGATGCCCGGAAAACAGATCCCGTTAGAAACGGCCATGGCGCTTCCCTCTTTTGTAATTATTTTTACTTTCTCTTACCTATGTATATATGTAATATATATATAGAGAGAAAGTATTGGTTTCATGTCAAAAATTCGATGTCGAGATTTTGATGGATCTTCACGTTTTGAGGTCCCCTGAATCCAAAAAGTGGTTTTCGCGACATGGTCTGTCTGTCTGTCTGTCTGTCTGTGTGTGTGTGTGTGTGTGTGTGTGTGTGTGTGGGGTGGGTGGGTGGTGTGTTCAATTTTAAGCATGAAGGAATTGAGCTATGAGGTTGAAATTTTATATTTAAGTTAAACACCCCCCGGGACCGGAAAAATAAGCTTTTAATCAAAATCGGCCAAAGAGTACTAGTACTTTACTGATTCACTTTTTCAGTTTTTTTCGATTTTCTCAAAATTTGCTCCAACGATTTTTTTTAAAATTCAAAAATCAATTATTTTTTAGATTCTCTTTAAAATGTATATTCTCATTTTGCGATTGAAATCTTCTGAAGACCACTTTACTCTTGTATTTCATAGGGGAAGATAGGAGAAATGGTTGCCATGGTATCAAAATATAAATATTTTCCCATACTTATAAATTTTACATCTTGAATTCAATTGTACCCTACTGTCGGAAACTAAATACATGTCGACACAAAAAATCTGGTGGACAACACAGTACACAACTTTCGATTACCGAAGGTAAGAAAGTTGTGTGCTTGGTCACACCAGATTTTTATTTTTTTATTTTTTGCCAATTGATTTATCCAATTTATTATTTTTCAGGGCCTTTGTTTAGTAACAGGAGATTGTTATAGTGAACAAGGATGTTTTAAAATACACTTTTCACAGAATAATTTCATAACTCAAATTGTTTGTTATATAAATGATGTAAGTAATACGTTTTGACGTGACAACGTCTTACAAATCATGTGTCTATAGTGGCAGGTCAGGGGTGCATGCACGAAAAAGTTTATCGGCTTGAATAACTCCTCTGTCTTGAGAGGTATAATTATGAGAAATATACGGTTAGAAAGAATGAGTTTTCAGCTAAAGATTTCACCATTTATTTTTTTCCTATCATCTTATTTTACCGCGCTGCGGTAAATTCTAATTTGAAAGATTAAGCCCCTGTAGATTCCGAACGGCTAATCAGATCAGACTAAATGAGATGTCATTTGGTGCAGAAAGAAAACCTCTAATAGAATAAATAAAAAAATCCAGAGTAATTAACTCCAAAATTAGTTTTTTTCTCGAAAAACATCATTTTTTAGGCAAAAAAATATCGAAAAATAGCCCTAATTGTGCAACGCCTAGCTACTTGACCATAAAAGCTACATTAAATCTAAATATAGTTTTAGAAAGAGTGGTTCAATACCCCCAGGACCTTTTTTTTCTGTTTTTCAATATGACGTCATTTTACCGCATGAGAGCACTCGGCGGGATTTCGTTTTTCGAAATTTTAAACCCCTGTAGATTCCGATACTTTCTCTCTATATATTTCAATATAGGTAAGAGAAAGAAAACATTTTTTGAAGTCAAGCAAACGACGTTGTCACGTTAAAAAGCCACCGGCTGTGGAGAAGACAGACAACACTTAATTTTTTTTATTTGTTGTTATCATTTTTTGATTTTTGTTTTTTTCTTTCCAGAAAATCCCCGTGGACAATCTTGTTTGTCTCTTTGGATTACATGAGAAAATGCTGAATAATTTATTAAAACGCTTTGATATGGGCAATGTGAAGGATTTTTTTGAATATTTTTCTGAACCCTGGGCATACATTCTCTATCATGATAATTATCATAAACTTCGTAGACAATTGAGAGAAGCCGTGCGATCCACTTTTGTAAGCATTCTTTTATTTCTGCCAAAATCTTTTGAACAAATGAGTTCACTCAATTGGGCTTCCTATCTTCTAGGAATATTGAGACCAGTGGCGTGCGGGGGGGTAAAATTTTTGGGCAAGCACTGTATATGTATATATACGTAAGTCAAAGTTAATATTAGAAATTTACAATCAAGTTTTTTTGATTTGACACTATCAGTAGCCGTCTGCGAGTGCAAGTGCTTCGGACGTTCTCGGCAGCGGGGGCGTGGTCTCGGGTGTCAGGGGTTGCCGAGGGGGTCCCTCAGGGTGGGGTGTTGCCCCCACTCCTTTTTTCCATCTTTATTAATGACCTCCCCGAAGTTATCCAATATTGTGGTTACCATCTTTTTGCTGACGACCTCCAGGTCTACCTGGGGGCCACGGGACCTGGCGATGTTTCGGCTCTTAGTAGGCTCAATTCGGACATTTCCAGAATTGCTGTGTCTGGGCAGACAGAAATGGTTTAGAGCTTAACCCCGTTAAAACCCAGGCGATTTGACTGTCCTCCCTCCCTCCCCGGGTTTCTCCGGCTCGTGGTATGTGGGGTGAGTGTTCCTTACTCTGACCGGGTTACTGACCTCGGGATGATCATTAATGGGCGATTAACTTGGGGTGACCATGTGTCACAGATCTGTCGCAGGGTGTATGGGGCACTTTTCCCCCTGAGGAGGATGGCAGATATTACACCCGAGTGGATGCGTGTGCGGCTAGTGAGAGCGCTTGTGCTGCCTCATTTCTTATACGGAGACAGTGTCTTCTTCGACATCGATGCCCACTCCTTGCGCAGACTCATGGTTGCCTTTAATGCTTGTTTGAGGTATATATTCCAACTGGGCCCTCATGATCATGTCTCGCACCTCGCGGCCGGGATACTGGGTTTGGGATTCCCAGATATATGTGTTTTGTGCATGGTGTTCTTGGCTCTGGCTCCCCGCCTTATTTGTATGAGACCCTGTCCTTTGGTCCCTCTGTCAGGTCTAGGGTGCTTGTATGTCCGTCGCACCGGAGGGTGATCACGTCGCACTCTTTCATAGTTACTGCATGTAGAGTTTGGAACTCGCTCCCTAAAGACCTGCGAATTTGCTCGTCCAGATCGCGGTTCCTGCGGGAGTTGCTGGCTCACCTGGTTGGTGTGTGATGGCTCTTGGGGTCCCCATTTTTGGTCATCTTTGCCGAGGATTATGCCGACCAAGTCGTGGTGTCTAGCCTGTCGCTGCCTAATGTCGATACTCTGCAGTTATATTACTTTAATTTTATTTTAAGTATTTGTACACAATGAGGGGCTGAACAAGCCCTATGTACATCTTAATTTTGAATAAATAAATAAATTCAAAATTTCATCAAATAGAAGCCAAATTATTTAAATTTTCAAAATAGGTTGGTACAGTGAGGGACAATATTTAAGGCTCAAACAGACAGAACGCGAAATTCGCGACGCTCAGGCTACGCGCGCATTTCGCGACGAAAGGCGTTTTTGCTAAGCCACACAGGCAGCGTTATCTGGGCGTACGATCCGGTATTGTGTATATGTATATTTTTCATTAACATCACTCATCTTGATGATAGTTCGCCTGTTCGCGCGAAGGAGTTGTAAATTTGTACAACTCGAAAAAGCTGTCGCGCGAAAGAGAGCGTTTACGCCGCGTAAGTTCGCCCCCTGTGTGACGGGGATGATACAGTCTTGCCTTATACAACATTTCGCGCCCTTTCGCGGCGTTGAAAAAACGCCAAGCGACGCGAATTTCGCGTTCTGTCTGTTTGAGCCTTAAGTCCCACACCCATGCGTTTTCAACTTGTGATTATTTCATTATTTTTATAAAAGAAAATGAAAATCTTTATTGGAAATTTGTCTAACAAAGTTTGAACCATGAAAGTTTCCATTAAAAAATATATAATATTTTTTTAAAAACAATGAACTCATCAGCAAGTTATTGCCTAAACATACAGTATGTGCAAATAGCCACATTCTAAATATTTTTGTTAAATAGTCGTTAAAATACTAAAGGAACACAGTCTTCTTTTTTATCAAAAAGAGAGGAAAAAATATAATAAAGGGAATAATTTTTTGGGTTTCACAGTGGTGGCTGAAGAGGCGGGGGGGGGGGGGGGGCAAATGCCTAAATCCGCCCCCGGTAATTAAGTATCGATGACTTGCGGGCATTCAGTTTTGTTTCCCGGGGCTGATTTTCAATACTACTTTGCGCTGATCTCGGAGGCTATTCTTGTCAGGCCTGTTGGCATTGTTATCAATAATTATAAATTGTTGCTATTATTATTAAAGAATAAATAAATAAACCCACTTGCTTGAGTCTGGCTCCAGAGCGGCCACCAAGATCAATGTTGTAGCAAGGTCAAGCAAATGGCCCCGGGATATATATATATATATAAATTTCCCTTTTATCTTTAATTTTTATATTTTAGGAAGAAAATGATAAATCCTTGGAAGAAGAAGTCATTTTAGAGTATATTAAAAATGACTTTAAGCAAGTATGTAAATGCACTCTCTTAATTTAATATTTGATTTATTTATTAAATTTGATGATTTGATTTTTTTTTCCAGCTAACTGAAGAACATTTAAGTCGTTTACGTAAAAAATATTTTGGTTCTAAAACTGAAAAATTAATTGAATCTTTAATTCTTCAATTTTTAGAAGATAATCATAAAATTTTACCAATGTTTGTAAATTATTATAATTTAAAAACTTTAGTTGGAGATCGATATTACAGTTCATTGCATAAAGAGAAAGCAGAATAAATTTTTTTTAAATTTGATTCCTTATTTACCTCCGAGTTGTTTCAGTTTCCATCACATTCAGACCGGGCGATTGCTTTATTTTTTGTATCCTAAGGTAATTAAGTGGTTTTGTGAAATCTGCTCCCTTTTTTGTTGTTGTCAAAACTCATCACTCGGCCTAACTAAATTAATTCCCAAACCTAGCATCCGTCGTATTTACTCTCATTTCTATAATTTTATAAGAACCTGTGAGTCGTCAAAATAAAAGTGGGAAATCGTCAACTTGAAAACGATATAAATATTATTAATTAAATTTGTGGTGTGCCAAATGAACATTCGTAGGAGTGGATAGAATTGCTTGCTATGATTTTGGCAATAAATAAAAATCAATCTGGTGAGTTTTATTTTCCGAAGTATTTCGGATGCATTAACAGCGATCACTCATCAGCGGCCAGCTCACACTATGAAGCCACATAAGGTGTCAGGGGCGTATATAAGGGGGGAGGGAGCCCGGCTCCCCCCCCCCCAGAAATTTCCTAAATGCATATACATATATAGGAATATAGAGCCAATAATGGGTCTCGGCCCCCCGAAATGTTGGCGCGGCCCCGTAGCGCGAAAATGTAGCCTGCACAAAAAAGGGTTCCACGGATGGTCCCGCGGGCGGCAAAAATTTATCGTCTCTAAAAAAATGGTAAAATATTTTTTGGACCGGGAAAAATTTTTGGTTCCGCGCAAGAGCCGCGGGCGGCGGCACACGAAAAAAATTTTAGTTTTTTCCTGCAAAAAAATTTCTATATACGCCCCTGTAAGGTGTTAACAAATTATTTTATCGGAGCGATTTAATTCTTTAATTAGAGCATAAATTAAATTCCCCCCCAAAAAATTAACCATCACTTTCCAAGTATGTGCTCAGTAAATCAACAAATCGCTCCGATAAAACAATTTGTTAACACCTTATGTGGTTTCATAGTGTGAGCTGGCCGCTGATGAGGGATCGCTGTTAAATGTAACCGAAATATACGGAAAATAAAACTCACCAGATTGATTTTTATTTATTGCCAAAATCATAACATTTCTACCCACTCCTACGATCAGGGCCGCAGACAGACTTGACGGGCCCCGGGGCTACTAACTAATACGCCCCCCCCCCCACCCCCCCCCCCTTTTTTCTTTTTTTTTATTAGTATATAAAAGACTATTGTGGCCTTCATGCCAACAATTTTTTACACAGTTTTTGACACAACTTTTGAAAGAGTTTATACATAGCTTACAATATTTATTTAAATAAAGTTAATTAAAAATTTTTCAAAATTTCCTAAACATAGGGTTACAATATTTTATTGAGATCCGGACAGAGGGATTTCCGGGAAAAAAATTTCAAGAAAATGATTTTTTTTATTGAAATTTTAACCATGAAAATTATTTTTTATTAGAATTTTAAGGTGGGAGCGCAATGGGTCCGGGCCCCCTCGGAGGGCCCGGGCCCCGGGAATATAGCCCCCTGCCTACGATATATATTATTTATGTGATGACAGTTTCTCGGGTTAATATATATATATATATCTTATATGTCACATTTTCTTTAAATTTGTTAGTTGACTTAGCCTTGTTTACCCATACAATGTTCTGTTTAAGAGCAAATTCTTGTAGGCCTAGCCACAAAATGATTTTATCTATCGCATACCTAAATGGTAATTTCCCGTTTTAAATCCTACAGATTGCGCAATGCTTAGACAACTCGAATAAATAGCTGACTATACACTCTTATTTTTATCAAGTTCTACCCACATTCTAGTATTCTAAAGCAAACTCTTTGGAAATTCTATTTGGCTAATTTTAGAACTAAAATAAAATATATATATATATATATATTTCGCTAATATCCGTCTGTCTGTCACGCTCTATTTAGCCAACTTCCCGTTGGATTTTTGAAATGAAATTTTGCAATCTTATAGAGGACGTTAGAAATAGAAATAGAAATAGAAATAATTTATTAATATACCCTGAGCAATCTGAACAAAAGATACATAATTATAATTTTCATTTTCTTCTCCCTCTCCGGGATTGAATTAGTTTTTACATATGCTCAGCTTCTCTTAAATTAGTTGAACAAATACAAATATGAGAAAAAAAGAAAATAAATAAATAAATAAAATAAATTAAAATAAAAAACAAAATCAAGACAGACAAGATGACAAATAAGTAGAGAGCAAAATAATAATGAATAAATAGCAAATTCAAATATTCAGGAAATGCAAATTATTGACCCTTCCACATCCATGCCGAGTCCAGCCATTCACCTTTACTTGCAAATTCATTATTCTTTATGAATCTAAATAATGAGTTTTTAAATTTGGTCAAATTTTTTGATGTTACGACGTCTAAGGGAAGAGCATTCCACAATCTCGAGGCAGTAATAAGAAATGAACCACTGTATGTCCAGTTCGATGTATAGGCACAACAAGTTTGCTCTCCTCCTGCCCCTCACCCCGCCCCAACGTTATGGAGAGTCCCGGAAAAATACTCGGATCCCGAAATTCCTATAACTTTTTGAGTTATTAATTCCTAAAGTTACGATTTCTCCCATAGGAAATATCTATGTATTCTTTGCTTTTATATATTCTATGAATGTAAACAAATCTTCAAGCAGGCACTGGAATGGAATACGTAGTAATAATAAACCTTCTCGGGATTACAGGAAAATTATTTTCATCCCGAAATTCCTATAACTTTTTGAGTTATTAATTCTTAAAGTTACGATTTCTCCCATAGGAAATGCATTGAGAAATATTTATGTATTCTTTCCATTTGTGTATTCCATGAATGTAAACAAATCCTCAAGCAGGCACTGGATTGGAATGGAATAATAATAATTTTCTTTTCATAATTAAAAAGAAAAGGCCCTCGGGCTTAGCGTAGTTGGTAGCGCGCCTGCCTTGTATACCAAGGGTCGAGGGTTCGGATCCCAGGCAGGCCGATGATTTTATCTAAGCCATTTGAATACCAAAAATATATATATATATATATATATTCATAATAACCCCAATATATATACCCATAATAGCGATTATCGTATAAAGTCTTATATGGCCTAAGTTGCCGAAAGGACTGTGTGAATGGGTAAAAAGTGTGAGTGTTTTTAAAGAAATAAAGAAGAAAAGGCGATGGTCTACCGCAGGCGGGCCCGAGCTAGCTGGAGGGGGGTCCAGGGGGCGGCGTGGCTAGTAATAAAAAATCTTATATCGTATATATATATATATGTGTAAATATAGTACAATCACTACAAGATCTCTTTATGATTATTAAAAAAAAAAAAATTTAATTTTATTTAGGATCTATATTTAAGATATGGAAAAAATAAAAAACAGTTGGATAAAATGAATTCAAGTCTTAACTTGATTGAGGAAATTGCAGCTGATTCATCTATATTTGGTAAACAGCTGTCATTTGGCATTTGCATTCTGCTGGCATTTGAACATTGGTCAGGTTATAATTTTGGAGGGAAATAAATACTCAATTGTGATTGGCTCCCCACTCTTATTACGTAATTGCCGAGAGCCAATCATATGCTAGGATTTTAGCGCTCAAAAAACGCGGTTCTCTGCCAACTGACCGACTAGGAGCTCAACTCCTTTATTTGTAAATCAGCTTTCAAACTATTTGCTTTTTTGTTTTATTTTCTATTTCTTATTATTTATCAAAATGCCTTTGCAAGAAATCAATAAAGAAAATATCGCAGCACATCTTGAATCACTTAATATCATAGTGAGTATTTAATTAATATCATTTAAATTTGATTTTCTATTAATATATATTTATTTTTTGCAATTAACAGGGAAAGCAAGCTGAATCTCCTAAACCCAGATTATCACAGGAAAAACTTCAGGTAAACACAAGCAAAAACATTTAATCAAATCACATTGCATAAGTTGAAGAAAAAATATAAAATAAAGAAACAATTTTCAATTGCAATAATTATAAATAATTACCAGTAATAGGGACATTTATTATCATTAAATAAAATTATTATTTTTATTATATCTTACAAATTATTATCAAAATAATTTGATTTTGATCAAATTATTTTGTAAAAGAAAATTCCATAATTGAATAATTCATTTAACATAAATGTTACAATTTAGTAATTTCGATTATGAATTATTTATTATTTATTTTTTTCTTTCTATATTTTTAGGATGTGAAACCAATTAAGAAAAAATAAAAAGAAAGAATTCAAGACAGAACTTGAACCACTTTTAAAAGAAAATCCTAAAAGATTTGTAATATTTCCAATCGAGTACAAGGATATTTGGGAAATGTACAAAAAGGCAGTCGCGTCGTTCTGGAGCACAGAGGAAGTCGATCTCTCAAGGGTATTCGAATCCTTATTCATTTACATCTAAAGCTCTTCTTTAAAAAGAAGTTCGCCCAATACAAATAAATTTTGATATTTACTATAATAATATTATCAACACCATGTGAATCGAATTTTGTTAATTTTTATAATTCATTGATAGTTTTAGTTTGTTTTTTTTGCACTAATGATAATATCGAAATATATGATCATTGTATTGGATGAATGTCTTTTTAATATACGTTGAATATATTGCTCTATTTCTTTTGCCATTGTCAATTTGAGGTAAGATAGTTGAAGAAGGCGAACAGATTTTTATTTTTCAGAATTAAATTAAAATTTTATTGACCAAAAGAAAAGAAAAACAACTATGCACCAGGCATATACATTTAGTTGAACAAAGTTTAATAAAAAAATTCATGGTGTCAGACGAAGTCTTCAAACCAACGACATTTTGATGGCATCAAGCGAGAGAAGGTTCCTGTCCGGGATTTATTACATAATATTGAGGGAAAAGTTTAAAAAAAAACCCTCACAAAAGCCTTTAAATTATTTTCTATAAAAATTTAAAAAAAAGTTAAAATTGGATCTCCCTAACTAAAGGATTCACATGGCTTGGAATTTTGTTCAAACATTTTCGTAATATGTTCACGAAGTGACTCCATTCCTAGGCCCACGAGGATCAGATGGTTGTTGACATTTCATCCCAAACGGAGGGTTAGCAATAACTCGCAGCACTTTATTTTCGGTCCTTTCAACTAGGGCAACATTCGATTTATTTATTTTTATTTATTTATTTTTCAGAATATTTATTTAATCTAATGGCGATCGATTTCGTCACGTGGACATCGTCAGGCCAGAAATTTACAATTATTACAATTTAAACAAATTTGCACAAATATCATCTCGGTACAATCAATCAAATATATATATATATGAGAATATTCATTATTTTTTGGGGGGATACGTAATTTAAAATGAGATTGTGATAACATGAGGTGATTTATTAGAAATTGATTCATAGGAAAATTATAGATATTATTATAAAAACATATGGTATTAATTTATACTGACCGTTATTAAAAAATATAATATATATATATATCTTTATCTTTTCTTTATCTTCTTCTTTTCTTTATATATATAATTCTTCTGTACGTGTGTATGTGACTGAACTCCTCCTAAACGACTGAACCAATTATGATGAAATTTTCTGTGTATGTTTGTGAGAATCCCGGACAGGTTTCGTTTCACAAATAACAATAAGTTAATGAGTAATTAACCGGTAAAATAAGAAAAAAATAAAAATTAGGAGAAATAGTTGCCATGGTAACAAAATATAAATATTTACCCATGTTTACGATTTTTTGTTTTACATCTTGAATTCTAATAAAATATCGGCGTTAATTTTTTGTCTGTGTACCGGGAGAGTCCCGGAAAGGATATTATTCACAAAAATCTTAAGTTCATGAATAATTAGCCGTTAAAATAATCTCTATATATAAAAATGGAAAGGGAAAAAATGTTGTATGTACCGGTATGTATATATGTATGTTTTATAGAAATCCACAATTTTCAATGAAGGCGAGCAAGGGGGTCCAGGGGGGCGCAGCCCCCTGGCCTAGGAAAGCGCCCGCCGAAGGCGGGGCTTTGCGTCTAGTATATATATATATATATATTTACAATTCCATCAATGATAAATGTAGATATATACAGTGAAACCTGGTCAAGAGAGAGTTCAAGGGACCATGATTTTTTTTTCGTTTATAGAGGTTTCCTCACTAATGCGAGTTTCAGCTTATAGCGATACTAGGAGAGGTTTGTCTATCTACTTACAGAGGTTTATCAACCAATAATATTCAAAATATTTAGTCGAAATATGAGCACTCATGGGCGAGGCTAGGAGGCGGGGGGCCGTTGCCCCCCCCCCCCATACGGGCTGGTCCTAAAAAATTAAAAAAAACATATATATATATATATATTTACCCATTGGAAATTTTTTTTTTTAACACCCCAATTCACTACATTAATTTAATTTTTTTTTTTATTTAAATATTAAATAATTAATACTCTATGTATATATTAATTGCAAACCCCCTCTCTTTCACCCTAACGGGGGTTTGGCCCCCCCCCCTAACAAGAAGTCTACTGGCTACGCCCCATGGTTGAGCATGATAAAGAATGAAAATTTATTAGAGTGTGATAAGCAAAGTAATTATTAGAGAGCATTTACAAAGAAAATAAATAATATCGCGAAATTACTTAAAAAAATCTGTCAACTTTTTTTGTGTTTCCAAATTCACTTCCGTTGGTGCTGGTTTAGCTTGTTGTAAGCCGAACTGTTCGTTGCAAATGATATTTATCAACTGTTGTAAACTGAACAAATACGTTAATACAAATAAATAAATATAGTATTTATTAGATATAAATCTTTGAGCTCAGGTCATTCCCGTCAGTTCAACCAGGCCATTTCACCCGCAATATCAGATTTTTGCATATGAAACTTGGTATGTTTGTTCTATATATAGAGATAAGTAACGGGACCAAATTTCAATTTTTTATCTCACTTAGTTTTCCGAGTTATGGCGTACTTTAAAGTTTGATTTTCCTTCCGTGGCTTGGAGAATGCCAAACAAAATATGACATGGAAGAGAAAATAAGTTCTCATTTGCTCATTTGATCACCCAATCTTGATGGCGAAATTTTTTTATGGTAGGTTCTTTCGAAACAATAAAGAATTAGAAAAAAATATCATCACGAGTCTAAGTTAACCTAAAAATATAAAAAAATTCATAATGATGATTTTTTTTAGTTTTAAAAAACCTGCAAACATGCTTTTAGCGCTAAAAACAATATCTCCAAAGGGAATGGACGATATTCAAGAAATTTTTTCCCTCCCACTAAATAATCTACATGAAATGGGCTTTAATTTAGTAAAATAAAAATTTTGTGTATTTTGTTCCCCTCCTATTTCTTAGACGTCCATTACCAGTTTCAATATAAGTTTTACACTGTTAAAGAGACTTCACGGGCAAAATGAAAAATATACATTTTTAAAGAGCATCTAAAGCAATAATTGATTTATGAATTTTAAATCAAAATCGGTTTGCAGAAAATTTTTGAGAAAATCGAGAAAAAACTGAAAAAATACATCAGTAAAGTACTAGTACTTTTTGGCCGATTTTGTTCAAAAGCTTATTTTTTGAGTGTCCGGGGTACCTAACTTAAATATAAAATTTCAACTTCCTGCTTCAATCCTTTCATGATTTCAAATGAACACTGTATTATTTGTCATTGTCTGCTTAAAACTGAACACAGATGAAAATTCGTCAATTCAATTGAAAGTATGAAAGGATTGACTGAAAGGTTGAAATTTTTTATATTCCAGTTGTTTTTACTCCCGGACACTCAAAATAGCTTTTTGAACAAAATCGGCCAAAAGTACTGGTTTCTTTTACTGATGTACTTTTCACTTTTTCCAATTTTCTCGTTGCTGCAACGATTTTATTAAAATTCATAAATCAATTATTGTTTAGATGCTCTTTAAAATGTATATTTTCATTTTGCCCTTGAAATCTTTTATATGTAAAACTATATATTGAAACTTGCAATGGACTTAAAAAATGAAGACAAAATACACAAAATTTTTTATTTATATCTGCTGTTTTGATTAACTTAGATTCGTGATATTTTTTCAATTCTTGTTTTAAAGACACCACCAAAAAATTTCATCAAGATTGGGTGTCAAATGACAAGCTAGAAATTATTTTCTCTTCCATGTCATATTTTGTTTGGCATTCTTAACCTGGAAGGTGAAAAAAATCAAAACTTTAAAGTGCCATAACTCGAAAACTAGTGAGATAAAAAATTGTTGGTCTGTTACTTATACATATATAAATTTCAATATGCCGTTTCATAAAAATCTGATATTATGGGTAGAAAATTTTTATTTTTTTGGTTGATTTGGCGTGGAATAGCCCATATACAATCATAATATACATTCGTAAACTAAAGCTTTCAACTTTCTTTCCCTGACACAATATATTTGACAATTACTATTTAAAATTCCTTAGACTTGAAACATTTTTTATTTCTTTTAGCATCTGCTCAGTGAGACCGTCACTTATAAAATATAGTTTTAAATTTTTGTTGACTTACAAATATCTATTTTCTCTTACTATATATA
>JAKCPI010015809.1:0-46754 GCA_023213315.1 Euborellia annulipes | reverse complement strand
AAAAAATCTGTGAGTGTTACTATATGGATACAATAAAATTTACTTATTGTCTATCAAAATCATTAACAAACAATTGAAATCAAATTTCAAATTTAACCCCAAAGTTAACCCATTTCTGTAGAATGACTCATAGATTTTTCAAATAAGCCAGATATGTATTATTATTAAGGGGGTTCAGGAGCGACGTCTAAACGTACTTTAAAAAAAAAAAAAAAAGAAACTATTATAAGGAATTTTTCAATGCCGTTTTTTTAAATGAATAAAATTCATAAGAGATTATTGGGACATCGAGCTATAATTTTTTTAATGACTTATTAAAAAATTATCGTAATTAATTTTTTTGTTATCAAGCAAATACAAAAAAACAATCTGTCCCAATAATCTTTAATTTTTTTTTTAATTTAAAAAATGAATTTATTGTTATTATTAATCACATATTAATTAAGAAATTTTTAAAATAAGCTTAGATGATTTATTTAAAAATCAACTGTCAAATTAGTTCAGCATTCTTGCAATAGATGGCAGGCTAGTCTAACAGCTGATCCCCTTATAGCCTATATCTGGCCTATATTTATATATTTTTATGCTTTTATAAAAGATACATAATATATAATAACATTTATAAAGTATTTATTGTTAAAAGATCAATGCAAATCAACCAAATGCATTAAATATTAGTAGCTAACATCGGACTGACATCTCTTGGCAAATTTTTGAATTACTTGATATTTGGGCATACTTTTTATGACACACAACGCCATCTTAGCGGGAAAAACATGCGTAACACCCCCCCCTTCCCCCCTTTTTTCTTTTTTTTTTCTCCCCTTTTTCCCATCTTTCCCCCCCTAAAAAAAATTTTTTTTCCAAACCCCCCCCCCCTTTCCCCTTTCCCCTTTCCCTTCACCTTATAAAAAAAACATACCTCCAGCCCTAACCTTCACTGGTCTCCTCCTCCATACTACCCCCCCTCCCCTCCTCCTCCCCTCCCCCCCCCCCCCCCCCCCCCCCCCCCCCCCCCCCCCCCCCGCCACCCCTCCCGTAGCCCCTTAATTTCCTGAAAAAATTGCGACACTTGAATAAGAAAAGGCGAAGATCTCTTGACTTAAGGAGCTCTATGCTACTATTTGTTAGTAAATAGTCCCTCAGTTAAGTCCGATCGACTTAAATGGATTTGTGGTCAAAATCTTTTGAGCCATTAGAATTTACACTTACCCAATAAATTTAGCATCGAATACTGATTCATTCAGGCAAGAAATGATTTGTTTAATTACCTGAAACAAAAAGAGAAAAAAGTTTTAAATAAAAAATTATATCATCGTTTAATTTAATTTAAATCATAATATGCAAGTAAATCAGCAGCCTCGCTTAAATGGCCACTAAATAAGATAATAAATTAAAGAAAAAGAAGAGGATAATGATTGGATTTTCTCTCTTCCTTTGTTGGACCAAATGGCGCTCTTTAAAGGCTTCTTTTTTTTTTTTTAAATGAAATGAAGGGCAATTTGAAATAACACACAAACGAATGGGAAGCTGAAATCTCTCTTTTTTTCTCCTTTTTTGAACACGAACAACGAATTAAGACTTTAATTAAAAAATATATCTGATGGGGATAACAAATTAAATAACAACAAATATTTGTGTAATGACAGGGAAATTTTGTTAATAGATAAATATATAAGAATTTGGCCAAATGCTCAGCTCAATGGGCGTGGCCATCAATGAAGAAGAAGAAAACGTACCAGGGTTTACGTTCAATGGGTAAATCTAAGGGGACGGCGCAGTTAGTTAATTAAAATAAAAAGCATTGGGATTTATTATTAAAAAACAAACATGAGTGGAGAGCATTTTTGCTTTTTATTTGCTATGTTATAACGAATACGAGAGAGAGGGGGGGGGGGGGGGGGGGATTGTGTTATTTATTTATTCCAGGTTAATATAATTTAAAAATTTCGAATATGATTTTATTACAAAACAATTTCACAAGTTGAGAATGAAAATCAAAGTCGATAAATATAAAATAAATAAAATCATTGATCCGCCAGAAAATGAATAAACGAACGAATAATCTTGTGAAATTTATGTGAAATAATGGAAAATCAATCTGATGTGGAAAATCAGTTTCACGATATCAGTACATTTGGAATTTTGGAGATGGAAAAGATGTTAAAGCAAATGATAGATTCAATTAACTTTGTTTATTAATTACTACACGCCCCCCCCTCTGAACCCTCCTCCAGCTGGCTCAGGACCGCCTGCCGCGGGCCCTCGCCTTTCCTTAATTTTTCAGGCAACTCATTTCAGTTAATTTATAATAAGAATACATATCTGGCTTATTAAAAGAAAAAATCTCTTAAAAAAAGCATATATACAGTGGCGGAGTGTCCGTCCGTCTGTCTGTCTTTATCCAATTCTAGTCCCATCCTCGATCTCTTTAAGGAAAAAATTATTATTATAATTATTTGAAATACCCACCGGGATCTCCGTTTATTTACCCGAAGTGCTTTACATGCACGAAGACACACCTCAATCCCAACCGGCCTCTGGCCGTAGCCATCTACCGGTACCCCGTGAAGTTGCATCATTCCCTATCTACTCCTCTTTTGTTTCTAGCTAGTGAACTAATCCTTATTTCTGGTTCCACCCGATTCCTTATATCCAACCTCTTCTATGCTATGGAGGATGTCCTAGTTGAGGAGGGACTTCCTCAGCACCGGCGTGTAGCCTGCTCCTTTCGAAGAATGCATCACTGAGAGGGAATCTTCTTTACGTCCCTTCCACAGGACGGGATGTCACAGCAACTCCCTCTCCTCGTAGAGTTGCCTGGGAGCTATTGTGGAGAAATCCAAAATTCCAATCCTTTGCCTGTTTGAGGATTTGTTTGCATTAAATAAATATTTTTACTTTCTCTTACCTATGTATATATGTAATATATATATAGAGAGAAAGTATTGGATTCATGTCAAAAATTCGATGTCGAGATTTTGATGGATCTTCACGTTTTGAGGTCCCCTGAATCCAAAAAAGTGGTTTTCGCGACATGGTCTGTCTGTGTGTGTGTGTGTGTGTGTGTGTGTGTGTGTGGGTGGGTGGGTGTGTGTGTGTTCAATTTTAAGCATGAAGGAATTGAGCTACGAGGTTGAAATTCTATATTTAAGTTAAACACCCCCCGCGACCGGAAAAATAAGCTTTTAATCAAAATCGGCCAAAGATTACTAGTACTTTACTGATGTAATTTTTCAGTTTTTTTCGATTTTCTCAAAATTTGCTCCAACGATTTTTTTTAAAATTCAAAAATCAATTATTTTTTAGATGCTCTTTAAAACGTATATTCTCATTTTGCGATTGAAATCTTCTGAAGACCACTTTACTCTTGTATTTCATAGGAAAGATAGTAGAAATGGTTGCCATGGTAACAAAATATAAATATTTTCCCACACTTATAAATTTTACATCTGAATTCAAATGTTCTGTACTGTCGGAAACTACATATATGTCGACACAAAAAATCTGGTGTGACAAGCACAGTACACAACTTTCGATTACCGAAGGTAAGAGAAGGTTGTGTGCTGTGCGCCAGTCACACCAGATTTTTATTTAATGAAGGAATCCCGCATGCACAGGGTTTGAACAGGGATTTTCTTTGTAGAAGCCGACACCCTAGCCCACTACACCAGCGTGCCCCCATTAAGGAAATAAAATAAAAATTTAATTATATAACAATTTTTATTATTTGTAATTTGAGAGATTTAATTAGTTTAATTATTTTAATTAACGTTAATAGGCTTCAAGGCCCGTTTACAAGCTACGATAAATCGTAGCAATTTATCGTAACGATCGAATTGTTACGATTTATCGTATCGTGTAAACAGGACATTGTAGCTATTTATTGGAATTGGAATCGAATTGGATGATTGATGCCGGCCGGCATCAATTTCTGCTAATCGTAACGATTTCACTCATCAGTTTGCATTTGCTATTGCTTTGAAGACGATAGCTGTCGACATCGAAATATGACAATAAAATCGTTTCGATTTATCGTAGCATGTAAACGGACCTTTGATTTTTCTGAAAGTTTTTACGCCGAGAAGTTGGTCAAACAGCGTGACAGACGGACGGACACTCCGCTATTGACCTATATTCTTGTTGTCAAATTTTTGTTGGAAAATCTTTTTTTTTTATAGAAGTGTTGATAAAACTCAATATTTTTGAAGGAGGGTGGATTTCTTTGTATTAATACCTCTTTCTTTATAACAATCATTTGTTTTTAGATAAAATTAATTAAAAACTCTAGATGATATGTTTCAATATATTTATTAGCATATATACTTCATTCATATCTCGATACTTAGTATGTCATTTTACTTTCTCTTACCTATGTATATATGTAATATATATATAGAGAGAAAGTATTGGATTCATGTCAAAAATTCGATGTCGAGATTTTGATGGATCTTCACGTTTTGAGGTCCCCTGAATCCAAAAAAGTGGTTTTCGCGACATGGTCTGTCTGTGTGTGTGTCTGTGTGTCTGTGTTCAATTTTAAGCATGAAGGAATTGAGCTATGAGGCTGAAATTTTATATTTAAGTTAAACATCCCCCGGGACCGGAAAAATAAGCTTTTAATCAAAATCGGCCAAAGAGTACTAGTACTTTACTGATGTACTTTTTCAGTTTTTTCGATTTTCTCAAAATTTGCTCCAACGATTTTTTTTTAAATTCAAAAATCAATTAATTTTTAGATTCTCTTTAAAATGTATATTCTCATTTTGCAATTGAAATCTTCTGAAGACCACTTTACTCTTGAATTTCATAGGGAAGATAGGAGAAATGGTTGCCATGGTAACAAAATATAAATATTTTCCCATACTTATAAATTTTACATCTGAATTCAAATGTTCCGTACTGTCGGGAACTAAATATATGTCGACACAAAAAATCTGGTGTGACAAGCACAGAACACAACTTTCGATTACCGAAGGTAAGAGAAAGTTGTGTGCTGTGCGCCAGTCACACCAGATTTTTAATTTTTGGGAGGGTGGAGGAGGTAAGCTAATGGTTGTATTAAAATAATAAATGTAGAAAATGACTGTGTAGAAATCAATAACAGGAATGAAGAGGAATGTAGCAATGTCTTTTTATTAAATCCCAACTTCTTTGTTGCAAGACGTTTCGGCCAATTTTATTGAGTCATCTTCAGTTGCATAAAAGTTTTTTAGAAAATAGAGCCTGTGCATAAGTCAGTTATACATAGGCTATGACTTATGGAGAGTTTTTTATGCAACTGAAGATGGCATAATAAAATTGGCCGAAACTTCTTGCAACAAATGAGTTTGATTTAATAATGACTCCTTATCTGGTTGAAATTCTGTTATTAAAATCAGAAGTTTTGAGGGGGAAGCTTCTCTGGCCCACGCCCCCCCCCCTCCTTCACCCAATGAAAATTAAAAGAACGCTGACGATAAAAATGCAAAAATTTCTATGACGTCATGTTTTATTGACAAGAACATGACAAATTTGTCGCAAAGTTTTGAAACCTGACTACTCAAATGTAAAAAAAAAATATACTAGTGAAATTTTTTTTTTTTTTTAGTCGAAATTAAATTAAAAAGGACATGATGATATATGTAAATCAAATATTATGCAAAAAAATATCATATGAACCATATTCGTTAATAAAAAATTTGCAAGTTTAATTTAATCATTCATGTGATATTAAAATAAAATCTCTTACTTAAAAAAAAAAAAAAAAAGTTAAGAAAAATACTTAAAAAATAAATATCTCACTCACTAATAGACAAAAATGAAGATTATGAATGCATGCATGTGCATATATTTAAAGAGAAAGAGAAGAGAGAAAATTTAATAAAAATAAATGGGAATTTTAATCCCTAGCACTCGTGCTGAATATTTAAACAGTTATTTAAAAAAAAAAATCATTTAAAAGTATTTGTTAGAATATGATGATTTGTGAATATAATATTTTTATAAGTTTAAAAAAATTAAAAATATTATCTAGGGTTAAAATTGCGATGTGCCTATGAGGTAGGTGAAAACGTCTGGCAAATGAAGGATTTTTACCTTAGAGAGAAAAAAAAATTAGAATTGAACCTGGATTATTTTAAACTTGAAAGAAACAGGGCGCGATGGTTAAAAGTATTGTAACATGTAGCCTATATAAAATGATGTTCAGGTTTTATGTAACACATAAAGAAAAAAATTTGGGAATTGAATTTCTTTTAAAATAAATGGTCAAAAAATGATGCCACTTTACAAAAAAAAAAAGCTTTGGGGTCGTAGGACGAAGTTCCTCACGCCTTTACTTCAAATCAGAATATGATTTAATATGATTGTTATTTAAATAGTTTGCATTAAATTCGGTAGATAGAAGGAAATAAAGAAAAGGGAAGGGGCGTGGCCTCACCAAGACTTCGGCTAATCTCGTCTTACATCCGCCGTCCCTCGGGCGCTGGGAACGCATTTTTGTTAGGAACTCGTTTTTGTTACATTACATTTTCTCCCAATTCACGCGTAAGCCGGGTTAAAGAACTTCTATGTTATTTAAAGATGAATTAGTTGAAGGAGGTATATAGCTGAGTGTTGCTAATCAAATAGGAAGATTAGATGAGCAAGCTGCTAGTTATATTTCAATTTATTAATAAACCAGGGCCGACGTTTCGGTCACATATGGGACCATACTCAGGGCCAGGTTAATGTCTGAAGATGAATTATGAAGAAAGACATATCTTAGAAATAAAATCTCTTGAGGGGTGAAAAGTTATTAGAAAATGAAAGAATTTTAGGAGGAAAAATAGAAGCAGAATTTATACGAGCGTTATTAAAGTGTTTTTCGCCCAAGTTTAATTGAGATGCACCACTTTGAAAATTTTAAGAATAATGATAGAGCAAAGATATATAGAACATTTGAAAATTCATGAATTTCGTCTAGAAAAAGGAATCAATCTGACACCCAAAGTTCAACCATTTAATAAAACAAACAATAAGAATTCGTCTCATGGGTTGGTAAAAGGACAAGATATGGGGTTTCAGAATGTTGGTTTAATCCAAAAAATCCCATTGAAGATGAAAAACAATAAAGATGTAAACAGAAAAAGCTAAAGTCGAAGTACCGTAGTTTCTGACAGTACAGAAAAACGTTTAAAAACTTCTAACGTTAGATGATAATTCAATAATGAATAGTGCGACCAAAACAAAGGCTTATTGATACAAATGGCGCAACAACACTGAAAATAAATATAAAATTAATTAGCAAACCCAACCAAACAAGAGGAAAAATAAGTCCAGTCTACAAGGTTTCTTGTGTATTCTAAGATTTCTATATTTTAACTTGTTTCTTTCACTAGATGGGGTATGAGATTTTTTTCAACTTAATTAGATTAAAGTGCAGTTGCTCTGTCCACATTTTTGGTTTCTATCTTATTGAAGGCCAACGAGAGCAAAAGAAAGCCTAGCTCGGGAAACTTGTGGTCTAAGCATTAACGTCTCTAAGATTCATTTTTTTTTAAGATAAATATGATTAAATAAAACAAAATAAAAATCAAATTGTTTAAGAGAAAAAAATTTCATTTTCAAATATTTCTTCATATGAAACAAAAGTGAAAAGAAGAAATCAACAAAAGAGGAGAATAAAAAACAAAAAAAAGATTTATAAAATATAAAATAATGAAAAAAAGAAAGAAAAAATGATTTGGTTAGAGAAAAGAAAATGAAAAATTTTTTTATTAAAAAAAAATTCATCTTTGAGTTTGTTAATAAATAAAAGTTTTCAATAAATATATTCAGAAAGAAAATGTAAATTGGTCATTAGGGGTATGACTTTTTTACAACCTCGGATCCCTGTATCATAACATGATGAACTTTTACTAAATATTGATTAAAAATCTTACTTTCAAGGTGATTTGATAAAAAAACGTCACGCACAAAATGATTTGAAAATTTTATATATCAGATTTTTTGCCAATTTTTTGAAGTCACTCTAAATAGATACAAAATTGGACACAAACTTTAGACTCACTTATATAGGGTCATTAAAGACACAAGGAAGTCAAATATTCTAAATAAGGTCATTGTTGAGGGTGAATCTCAGTGGGGGGTTGTCCTTGTTGAGGGAGGAATCTTAGTAGACTTCTTCCATCTTTGATTGCACCGCCCCCTCACACATTGGTTGTTTCGGGCAATACTGATTGAAAATTCATCTATTTTCCAGTGGGTTTTCAAGCAATTGAGTCCTGCTAATTCAGAGCTGCAGATAGGTCATCAAAATCTTAAACGCGGAACCATTGGCTGCTGATATAATGATCAGCCCCTTAGTAAGAAATGAATGGACAAATTTTGCGCAATCTTTTGCGAATTTCAGGCATCATAATAAACTCAAGAAGGGCTAGAATTGCTCAAGAGGTCCAGCGTGCATTGCTGATATTTGGAATTTGTTAAAATTTCACGAAAAAGATTTCATTACTCTCAGCGAAGTGACGGAAGACACGAGTGAGTTGGTAAAGAAACTTCATGTCTCTTCAGCCGCCTGTTTTCTTAATTTTAGTTTTAAAGTTGCTGAAGGCTCCTTTCTATTTATTATAATTGCTAATCAAATCCTGCACAAAGAAGTAGTGGATGTTTGGTGATTTAGTCAACCCATGGGGATCATCGCCCATGATAACACGTATAAAGAGATCCAGCACATGGAGCTGGCAACTAATAAACTTGGGTTTGGGGTACCTTTCCCTTCGAACATTTGCTGCAGCCGATCTTTTATTTAAAATAATTAAAAAAATACTAAAATTTGCTTTTATAAATAGAATTTATATAATTTATCATTAAATCTTTATTAGAAAAATAAAAAATATATAACTATGATTTTGGCTTACCCCTTCTCACAGGTTCCTTTACCCCCCCCCTCCCCCAGGATTTTCTAGATGGTTCTGAAAGTTATAATTGACTCCAAATTAAGCAAATTAAGCTAATTAAAACTCAACTACTCGCTTTGAACACCTCCCTTATATACCAGCTTATACAAGACTGCGACTATTCAACCTAAAATTTCAAAGTGGTTTGTGCGTGACCTTTTTTAATAGTTTCATGGAATAAACGTCATTTTAGTCATTAATAGGCAAAAGTTCATTGAGTAGTGATACAGGAAATCTTAAACAAAAAAAAGTCGAAAAGTCATACCCCTATTGGTCATTTGTCACTTTTTGGTTGCAAATCCAAGAGGAATTAAATTTTAGAAGTGGAAAAAGGCTTTGGAAATATGCCTTCGAAATATTTGGTCTATTTTCAAAAAAATGATACTCTTTGAGGCGGCTACACATGTAAGTGCAAATTTGACAAGCATGCACATGCAATCTGTTTGTACAAGCAAACTGTAGCGTCTGTAGGAGAATTTTGCGCAAGCATTTTAATTGTGCAAGCCGCTTGATGCTTGATTTAATTTTAATCATGCACAAGCAAAACTCTCCGCCATTTTATAGACGTCTTGACATTTGATATTTATTTAATATAATATGAATTCGTTTAAAATTTCAATTTAAATATTAATATTTATTGTGTCTCTGTGTAAAGCAAGTGAGTATTTCTTGTTATCTTCGAATAAATAACCGAGTTTGACATTTTTAGGTTAATTTTCGGCATAAGCTGTTTCTTTCACAAGCATACTTGTGCCGAAGGGAATTTGTGCATGCTGGTACAAAAAAGATTGCACAAGCATGCTTGTCAAGTTGGCAGTTACGTGTGTAGCCGCCTTTACGAGTATATTCAGGCAATCGGATTTATTTCACCATGTAACAAGAACATCGTTTGCAGGGGGTGCATTCCCGGCCAAACTCTTTTTTTTTTAAATTAAATGCTATACTTGATAGCTTATACTCTAATTTTTTTGTTCATCTAAAAACGCAAACTAATCCAAAGTGAGTGACGATGGAATGAATTCAAACTGAAATTATTTTGATTGATGAAAGAGAGAGAGAGGAAGAATATTTATTATAAAAATTGATTTAAAATCAAACGTAATTTCATCATATGGCTGGCTTGCTGGTTAGTTTATTCCATTTTGATAACTAAAAAAAAAAAAAAATCAGGATAAAGTTTAAATAACACATGTCAAAACACTATTAGATCTCTGCCTATTTGCACCGCAATCATTTGACGAATTTCTCTGTTGATGGTTTATGACTGATTAATTCAGTTTAGGGGTTGGGAATTTTTAAAATTTTATTTTAATAATCAAGAGGTTAATATACTAGATACCTTTCTTTTTTTATTCGTCTAGTTATACTTTCAGAGTTCATTGTTCGAATAACTTTGGTAGATAATAGAACACGCACCTTTTGTGATAGGGATCATCATCAAGTTCGCTTCCCGTTCAAAGGAACTTAAAATTACAATGAATACCAAAATTTAGAAAAATGATAACTAAATGGCCTCTGAAGCCGAAAAAGAACTTGAACTAAAAAAAATAACTCTTCAGGCTCATCTATCTTCTATAAATATAAAAATGAAATGGAAAAATGTATCTATGTATATAAATGTTCTATAGAAATCGGCAATTTTCTATGAATCTTTTTCAAATTAAGTACACAAAGTATTTGAAACGGAGAATAACGTAGAAATAATTTGTCTGAAATTAATTATAATCAAATTTCTTCAATATTTGAACACAAATCTATTATTTTTCTTTTTAGCAGCTTGATGATTTATGGTAAGCTCCAGGCAGACCCTTTAAACACCCACATGTGATCACAATGTGCTTCCTTAACATCTAGAGTAGCGCTTAAAGTTTGAAGTCGCTGCCCAATGGAACCCAAGTCAATCTCACGGTCCCTATTTTTTTTTTTTTTTAATTCAGGCGCAGCCCGCGGCTAGTATATTATATAAATAGGTAAGAAAAGGTAATAACAAACAAGATTTAATTAAATAATTATAATTTTTTAAATTAATTTACAAATGGGAAATAATTTCTGCAATATCTACGACATGTTAAGAGAGATTTTTATTTAAATTTAAAATTTAATCCGGCTTACGCTCTTATCTTAACCAACTATATGATGGAAATAATTGCCATCCCCCAGCATACAATTCCAAGCAGTTTTCTTTATTAATCTCTTCGAACTAAAGTACAATAAAAGTCCAAATTGTAGTGAAAGAGCAGTCAAAAAAAAGTTATTTTTTATATGGAACTTATACTTATGGCGGCTACACACGTAACTGCAAACTTGACAAGCATGCATGTGCAATCTTTTTGTACCAGCATGCACAAATTCCCTTCGGCACAAGCATGCTTGTGCAAGAAACAGCTTATGTCAAAAATTAACCTAAAAATGTCAAACCCGTAAGGTTATTTATTCGAAGATAACAAGAAATTGCTTTAAACAGAGACACAAAAAATATTAATATTTAAATAATTAAATAAATAAATATCAAATGTCAAGACGTCTATAAAATTGCGGAGAGTTTTGCTTGCGCAAATATGCTTGTGCATGATTAAAATTCAATCGAGCATCAAGCGGCTTGCACAATTAAAATGCTTGTTCAAAATTCTCCTACAGACGCTACAATTTGCTTGTACAAACAGATTGCACGTGCATGCTTGTCAAGTTTGCTGTTACGTGTGTAGCCAGCTAATATGTCCTTATTTTTTGATATTTCATCCTCTTCCAGAGTTAATAATTTTTTTTTTTTATAAACCTAACGACTAACATTTTTTCACGATAGAGGAAGCATAGTCAAAAAAAATTAATATAGTAAGTAAAGACAGTCCGTCATTTGATTAACATGATATCAGTTTCATCCTTAAGAGAGGAGAAGGTAGATGAAATTGAATAGCTCAAGAGACAGAGAGAGGAAGGAATTTCCTTGTCTGCTGAACTAAGCCATTAATGATCTTATAGAAGATGAAGGAAGAGAGCTAGAGAGAGAGAGAGAGAGCTAATTGCTTTATTCTCATCACCATTTGTTATCACTACGCTTTAAACCAAACCGAGAGGCAACCAAATAAAATTATCCATAATTTAATGAACAAGTGATTCTATTCTGTTCAGAGATGGCGATTTAAAAATCGTTCAATTAGAAATATTTATGCTGTAATTCCATCATGTTCGTCTGTTCTCAATATTTTTATAAAAGAATATTCTATCCAGAAATTGCACGTGATATGGCACCGAACATTAAAATAAAGTATGAAAGTTGAGTATCAAAATAAAACATTAAAATTGAGGAATTAAGAATGCCACATATGTTCACTAACCGATCTTAGAAAGCGTGTTGATTGGTGTGTTATGTGCAGGTTTTAAAAGAAAGATGAAAGTCAATCAATGAAAACGTTACAAACTATATTACCATCGGATATTAAGTATTGTAAGAAAAAAGTCGAAGTCGTCCAGTGAGAATCGATTCTAATCGACTTGAAAGAGTTTCAACTCGATTCTAAAAAGTCGATTATTTTCAGTTAAAGATCGATTCGTGACTAAAGGTAAAGTCAGAGTCGACTTTACCATCCCTATTTTCAAGATTAATACTTTTCAGTTAGTCAATGAGCTTTGGTTCATCAAAAACAACGAATCTTTATTATATAATAATTTACAAAATATTAAATAAAATGGTGGCTGTAGCTGTTAAACAAAATTATCTTTACAAAAGATACACTTTTCATGAAAAAAATTGAATGAGAGAATGAAAAAAAATAAGAATGGAGAGGAGAATTCTCCTTTTTTTTAGGCACCGGGAGAAATAATTGATTAATTATTTCGTTTTCACTGTCGACGTTTCGGTCAACAATCGTGAACTTCCACATTGACTCGAAGCTAACCTCGCTGTCTCGTTTTATATATTAAAAATCTGGTGTGTAAGCACACAACTTTCTCTTACCTTCGTAATCGAAGTTGTGTACTGTGTTGTCACACCAGATTTTTTGTGTCGACATATATTTAGTTCCCGACAGTACGAAACATATGTATTCAGATGTAAAATTTATAAGTATGGGAAAATATTTATATTTTGTTACCATGGCAACCATTTCTCCTATCTTCCCTATGAAATACAAGAGTAAAGTGGTCTTCAGAAGATTTCAATCACAAAATGAGAATATACATTTTAAAGAGAATCTAAAAATAATTGATTTTTGAATTTAAAAAAAATCGTTGGAGCAAATTTTGAGAAAATCGAAAAAACTGAAAAAGTACATCAGTAAAGTACTAGTACTCTGACCGATTTTGATTAAACTTATTTTTCCGGTCACGGGGGTGTTTAACTTAAATATAAAATTTCAACCTCGTAGCTCAATTCCTTCATGCTTAAAATTGAACACACACACACCCACACACCCACCCACACCCCACAGACAGACCATGTCCGAAACCACTTTTTGGATTCAACCTCAAAACGTGAAGATCCATCAAAATCTCGACATCAATTTTTGACATGAATCCAATACTTTCTCTCTATATATATATTACATATATACAAAAGAAAATAATGTAGACAGCAGAAAAAATTATTTCGCCACAAAAATACTTAGGAAAAAAATACCAGGATAAATAAATAAATAAGCTATGCAAGTCCAAGTCCCCAAAATTAATCCTAAAGTGCATTCTAATAAAAAAATAAATGTTAAAAAAGTGAATTGGGAGATATATCAAGAAATTATAAATGAAAGCATAAATGAGTTGAATTTAGATGGTCATGGTCGATCAAAATCCAGTTGAATTCTATGATCAATTTGAAAATCCGCCTTGGTGGGATTCGGAGGCAACGAACTTAATAAATCAAAGAAAATTAAAATTATGTAAGATCAATGACTTTAGACAAATATTTGGAGTATAAAATATAGATGCAAAAATTAAAAGAGTTTTTAAAGAGAAAAAGCGGAATCATTGGAAGACATTTTGTTACTCTATAAATAAAAGTTTTTTCACAAATTTTGTCGCTCTTGTCGGCTCTTTGGAAAAATGGCCCTGATATCTCGACAACTAATAGGAATTCCTTAAAGTTCAATTTGAAAAGAATACAAGTTCCAAATTTCCTATAACTTTCAAAGGTATTAATTGATGAAGTTACGATCACATAGGAAATGTATGGGAAGGATCCTAGAATTTATATTCAAAGAAGATCTAAAGAATACAGAAAAGAAAAAACCAAATATATTTGGCCTTTATTTGTTCGTGATTCTTCTACAGTCGAACTGAAAATGACTTCCTGGCTCAAAACAAAAAAAAAAAAAAGAAATCTGCCCTGGTTCCCTGGAGAGATGTAGAGAAGACTTCGGGGAGCCTTGGAATCCTGAATCCCGGCTATATATATATATTTCAAATAGGTGTAGGCTTAGGGGTTCGTTTGTTCTGGGAGAGGATGATGTCCATCACCATGACAACGAATTAAGTACTCTAAAAACACAGAGGTGGATATTGGGATAGAGTGGCGGGTGCAATGTGCCCTAGAATATTTAACTTCGTAAATTTCTCGAGTTTTTTGCCTTTATATATAATACCAGTTACATCCTCTCTACTATATATATATTTCTAAGAGAAAGTTAAATCAAAATTATTGTTTGGGTTGGTTAAGAATAAATTAAAATCCATTGGCTAAATAAATTAGAATCAGTTAACAAGTAGAGAGGGAGAAAGAGAAGCAAAATGTTAGACTTCTAACTAATATTGTTAAGTGGATAATTGAATAAGTCTGAAGAATTAAAAGAGAGAAGTTAAAATTAACGAATAATTTGTTGAAATTAAAATTAATATGTTTTATAATAGCAATCTAAAAGCTCTTTTTCAAGAGGATAACATTGTCAAAACGAGGGACAGGTCGCTCGCTTGCTAGCTCTATGAAAAGTAAAAAAAAAAAATTAATTTCTCCCTTTGTAACTGTAAAGGAGACTCTGAAATTAATTGACGGCTTTTTCAATTAAAGTTTAGCGTGTCTTGAAAAACCACCGTGTATACAAATACTACAAACTAGCCAAGTGAAAAATTCAGATTAACGTCGTTCTTTTGTGTCCCTATTTTGTCATTGCGCAAGGAAATTCAACTAGCTCTAGCCCCAAATGGAGGAGATGCAGCATTTCGTAACGCTTTAAAGGACAGAAATGGAGCCGAGCATAAAGATTATTATTATTGTTGAGGAACTTCAACTACCAAGCACGATAAATCCATCATCAGTTCTTAAGAGATTATTTAATCTTAAGAACTGATGATGGATTTATTTAATTAAAACCGAAACGTCTTCTGAATCGAAATTTTTATTCGATAGAGGCTCTCCTTTTGGCCGACATCCTCTCTTCCTGTGAATCCATTCCAATCGTTGGACAGCCACTTCTCTTATCTACATTAGATCTTTTAATAAAGTGTTCATAGTTTTCGTTATATTTCCGTGTGTAACTCCCAACGGGGCTGGCCAGGGAATATTATTTGATGAAGTTCTTACTTCCGCCATTTTGGTTGTCTCAATGCTAATCGCTTGCATCGTTTCTATTTGCTGCATTAAAAGCTGCACATGCATCTCGTTCGAGACTGCCATTTCTGATACCATGTAGTAATATCAATAATACAGGTAAATAATAATAAAGTCAGTTTATATATTCGTTTCTCCTGACATCTCGATAACTATGTGATCACACTCAAGTTAGTTATATCTTATAAATCATTCTCAAATATAAATGTTACCAAATAATACAGTAACAACAGAACAACTTCAAAAATTTAATAATTACCTGCTGTTTATAAGAATATGTGGAAGAAACAGCGGCTGATTCGCAGTTTGTGTATTAAAATATAAAATTGTTTTGTATCGATTGAAACCCAAAAAGATCCTAAAGACATAAATTTTTTTTCAAGAGTGTGAAATGAATATCTGCACTGCTTTTGTCATATAAACCACAACAACAACAACAACACGTTCGGTTCAGCTGATAACCGTGGAATGTTTATTAACCGAAACCGAACCAACTCTAAACAATAATACACACATATCGATATATAAAAATAAAAATAAAATCACAAGAGAGAACGAAAATGATGTAAAACAATAAGAGCCAAGAACAATAAAAGCAGATAAGCAGGTGATATGTAGTCGTACTTTTTTTATAACTCTATCAGAGATCATAGCATTTTTTTCTTTTATTAAACTTTTCTTTTTTCTATTATTATTATTATTAATTGAGAATGTATTTTATTTAGAGGAAAATTGCTTTTATAAGCTGGGCCAAACGTCCCGAGAAATTTATAATATTTAGGCCCAGTGCACACGGAGGGTAAGTCTAAATAAACTCATTACTGACGCAGATCACTAACCAATCCGCTATCATTCTAATTGTTGGTATTTGAATGGGACACCGCAGACGACGTCCTTTGTCCCTAACGGGTTAGTAATGAGTTTCTGGCGACTCAACCTGTGGTTTGGATCACTCAGTTTCCTCTCCGTGAAGAAAATTTTATATTTTTAATAATTAAATATAATTTACAGCTAAAGAAGGTTGATATAGAAAAGACATGGAGTGAACTGTAAAAAAACACTCACACTTTTGTTCCCATTCACACTCACATTCACAGACACATACACACAGTCTTTTCGGCAACTTAAGCCATTTAAGACTTTAAACGATAATCGTTATTTGTAAATATATCTTTTGAGGGTCCAGGCATTCTTATTTAAGCCATTTGGTATCCAAATAACTTAAATAAAATCATCGGACTGTCTGGGGTCCGAACCCGCGACTTTTGGTATACAAGGCAGGCGCACTACCAACTACGCCAAGCCTGAGAAATAATATTAACTTTTGAATAATTTATCAAACAACGCCCAAAAAAATGACTGTGAATTCGCCAGTCAATATAAGTTAAAATCAATTTGCTAAATGAGTTTATTTGGACAAATCGTGCACCACTCGAATCAGAACTTCGCATCGATTTCGCGATGGACTAACTACCTTTATCCTAGGTTATAAATAAATATGGTTGGACTAATTTTCTTCTTCTTCGATGACTCTACAGCTCAAATCGAGCCTTGGTCTCCTCTCTACTCCGCCTCCATCTACTGAGGTCGGCCGACACCAGTCTACAGTTTCTGGAATTCAGTAACTCCTGCGCCTCCCAGCATCCTCCCATCTCAACCTTTGTCTTGTTGTAGGCCTTTTTCCTCCTGGTTGTTTTGAGAAGGCCTTTTTTGTCACTCGATTGTCCGGCATCAGCTGTACAGTGAGGGACAATATTAAGTCCCATCTCTTGTGATTATTTCATTGTTTTTAAAAAAACATATTTTTTAATGGGAATTTTCATGGTTCAAACCTCGAAAATTCCCACTAAAGATTTTCATTTTCTTTTATAAAAACAATGAAATAATCACAAGTAAAAACGCATGGGTGGGACTTAATATTGTCCCTCACTCTACAAGCCCAGCCCATCGAAGACGCATTAGTTTTATGTGCATGGTGATTGGGGGACCTTTGAATAGGTCATTTAACTCCTAATTGTCCGGGTTCCTAGGTCGTTAAGCGGTCCGTACACTTTCCTCAATATTTTCCTCTCTTTGATGTTTTTTCGGATAGTGTTCATGTTTCACTCCCGTAACATACGACAGACCGGACCAGAGTTTTATAGATTCGAATCTTCATGTCCCTATGGAATAGTTGGACCAATATCATAATTAATTTAAGTATAGGTTAAAGACTACAAGGCCTAAGGGTAGGCATATACAGTCGATTTTCAGTCATACACAACACAACTGCAAATCAACTCGATTCTTTAATCAAAATCGAACGATGATATGATAAAAAAATCGAGCAAGTTCGGTTATTATAAATTGATAATGCATCACGATTTCAAATCAACCAAACTAAATTGTCGCGTCGAATCCACTATGTGTGCCTAGCCTAAGATGCCGTAAAGACTTGAAAAACACTACTTTTTCTCTATAGGCCCTATATTACATATATAGTTAAGAGAAAGTAAAAACAAACAAGTTTTGGATAATTAATTATTAAAGAGTTTGTGAATCCAGTAACGTTTTTTTGCCAATGAGCTTTTCATATTATCTATAATAGTTTATTAATTAGATATCTCTTTAAGATTGTGAAATTGTTTTCCAATGGACTGGAGATGTTGGTTCCCCACCCCCCCCCCCCCCCCCCCCCCCCCCGGGGGGGGGGGGCCCCTCCCAAGCGCGGATTTTTTTGGGGAATCCCCAAACCCCACTACCAAAAACCCCCCCCCCCCCCAGACGGAGATGTTGCACTTAACGATATTTATGTTTATGTTGACAATATTGAATCTATACTCTGATGTCATATTAATGCTAATTATGATGTAAACTAAAACAAGAATTGATTAGTTTCTGGTGGAAATTGTCTTAATAAGATGAGTAGAGAGAGAGATAAAATTGAACTTTATCCTTAGCGATATTATTTTGCAATCTTTGAAAAATATAAATAAATAAATATGTATATCGAACATTGTCACGACTCTATTCATGGAAAAAATTGATAACATTTTTTTGTTATTTTACTTTTTCGGCTTAAATGTATTTCATCTATTTAAGTCAATTGTATAGTAAATATTTTGTATTTAGTAAGTCTTAGCAAAAATAATTTACAAATGTGTTGTAATTTTATAAGACATTTGAAAATTAGAGTGCAATTGTTTTCAATTTTAGAATTCCTAAAATGCTTTCGAAAAAATACAATTTTTAACGAAAATTACTATAGGTCTACAATGTATAATCAGTAGCGTAACCAGGGGGGGCGAGCCCCCCCCCTCCCCGCCCCAGGCGCATCGAGCCCTTGGCGCCCCTCGAAACCGGCAGAGGCGCCCTACGGCCTCTAAGATATATAGCCCAGGGAATGTGATTTTATCATATTCTTTCCATCGATTGTCTAAAAAAATTGATTGTTTTCTTTTAAAACTATATTACAACTTGAATTCTACTATTTTAAATGAATTTAATTCCTGCGGCGGACCCTCGCCTTTTCATGAATAAGAAAAGAAAATTTTTTTTTTTTTTTTTTTTTTAAACATTCACACTTTTTTCTGATTCACACTGTGTGAGACTCACGCACACATTCATCCAGTCTTTTCGGCAACTCAGGCCATTTAAGACTTTGACGATACCCGTTGTAATTAATATTATATATTGTGGGGTTCAGGCATTTCTATTTAAGCCATCTGGTATCCAAATGGCTTAAATAAAATCATCGGACTGCCTGGGTCCGAACCCGCGACGTTTGGTATAGGAGGTAGGCGCGCTACCAACTACGCCACACCCGGGGGCCAAGAAAATTATTATTAGTACTATTCCAATCCAGAGCCTGCTTGAAGATTTGTTTACAAACATAGAATATATAAATGCTTAAAATGTCTCTATACATTTCCTATGGGAGAAATCGTAACTTTAGGTCTTAATAACCTAAAAAGTTATAGGAATTTCGGGATCCGAGTATTTTTCTGGGATTCTCCATAACGTCCTCTATAAGATTGCAAAACTTCGTTTCAAAATTCCAACGGGAAGTTGGTCATACAGAGAGAGGCGTGGCAGTCGGACAGAGAAACAGACAGACAGACAGACAGACGGACACACCGCTATTATATATATAGATGAATTACTACATAATAATTATTTTAAAATTTTACTTATATTAATATTACAGTTAAAATATGTTCAAAGTAAGCCACTCCCTCCCTTGCCAATGATTTAGAAATAATTACGTCATTTTAGATGCAAACAACCCTCCGATGGCAGGATGTTATTGAATTTTTTTTTTTTTTTTTTTTTTTTTTTTTTTGAAATAGGATTATTTTTTTGTTGTCGTTAATTTTATAAATAAAATGGATAAATCAAATAATGATGATGTTTATCTTGAAATGAAACAAGAGAAACACAAATGCCCTCTGGGTTAGTTAATTTTTTTAGTCCGGGATTTTATATTTTCTCTCTCTACTGCTGTCAATGGTCGTGCAATTTTATATTTCATTTAAAAAAAAAATATATATGATTTTAAAATATCAAATAACCTCTTTTTGTTGTTATTCGATGTTATATCAATAGCTACTAATATCATGGTATTCTGGTTTTAATAAAATCTCTCCTATTAAGGGGAAGAATATACCTGGCAATTCAAAAAAAAAAAAAAAAAAAAAAACCTATTCAGGAAGTTCTGTTTACCGAAACTGTGACGTCAGACCACAAGTGGTCGTCCGTCTGTCAATAAATTTTCAATAATAAAAATAAGAACTTGTTTTTCAACAAACTTGCATTCCATCTGCAAATAAACAATGTTTTTGTTTTTTTAATTTCTCTTACCTATGTATATATGTAATATATTTATAGAGAGAAAGTATTGGATTCATGTCAAAAATTCGATGTCGAGATTTTGATGGATCTTCACGTTTTGAGGTCCCCTGAATCTAAAAAAGTGGTTTTCGCGACATGCTATAATTAATAGTATTTTTTATGAAATATGTCCTAAAAAAATTTATATTTAATGTTACTTGCACAATTGACAAAAAAAATTATATATAATCCAATGTAAACAAAAAACTTTAATGTTAACTTTAAACTTCGAGTTTTGAGAAAATCAATTGATTTTCTCAAAACTCGATGTTTGGTCTTTGACACACCATTGCATAACAGGGTCCATATAAGAAAAGAGAAAGTAAAAATTATAATTTTTTAAAGAATAAAAAAAAGATAAAATAATCTACATATAAAGAATATTTCAATGAAAAAAAAAACGTCATGAATTTTAATAATAATGATAATTTTAAACAAATCATTTGACAGGCATGTTCTAATAACATTGGAACGTGATTTCCATCTCGACTAATAATTTCATTTCACCATCATCAAATAAGGAATTTTTTTTTTTGGTGAGAAAATGAATTATTATTTAATAGAGAAATATATAAAATATGAATATGTAAATTAAATTAGCTGTAAATAAGTTTATTTGCTGCATCTCTCACTGATGTAATAAAATTTATGCCAACTTGAGTTATTAAAAATAATGAAAAAAAAAAAAAAAAATTAAATAAATAAATAAATGCGAAAAGGGAATTCAACTATGCGATAAAAACTTAAAAAAAATGAGTCAATAAATTCTTTCTAATCAAATATGATGAAATATTCTAATTATCGAAACGCTATTTTGTTCAAAAAGGAGATTATATTACATTAAGTAGGTACTTCACCTGAACAGGGCATCAAGAATCGTAGCGAAGTCCTTATATCATTATTAAGAATAGAGCCAATGAAGCGCTTACCTGGAACAATGAGAGAGAAATTGAATTATTAATGAGAAACTATTTTAATAAAAGGTGTTCGTCGGCCGGGAGCAATCGATAAAAAGCATTTTGCACCTCATATCTATCGACATTATAAAGTCCTTATGGCCCCCAGCAGCCAAAAAGGACTATAAATTAAATAAAAAAAATCTGGTGTGACTGGCGCACAGCACACAACTTTCTCTTCTGTGCTTGTCACATCAGATTTTTTGTGTCGACATGTAGGGAGACCGGGGCAGGTTGGCCCACGGGGCAGGTCGGCCCAGTCGCGATATTTCGCAGAATAATTGGACGATTGTGATACGGATCAGAATGAAGGTTAATAGCACTGCCACACACCTTCCGCCAAAACAACTATAGCGATGGGAGTAAATTCGCATGAGCTAGGATCATTTATTCGTTTTTTGCACCTTGGAGTAAATTTTCATTAGTTGAATAAAATTGTTTTATCTACTTTTTGGTTACTTCGAGGATAAAAAGTGAGCACTATGTTTAAAGGTTAGAGTATAAGGATTATTTCTCCATGGCATATTAATTAAAAAACATCAACGGGATTTGTGCGGGATAAAAATTGTTTCAAATATGACGATGGGGCAGGTTGGCCCAAAAATGACGGGGCAGGTTGGCCCACTCGATTTTTTTTCCTTGTATGAAGGAAATCGTTAAATCCTGTTTTATCTTTTCAATTTTAGTGGCAATGAATGATGTAAAAGTAACAAAATAAAAATTATTATAAATATCGATGTTATACTGGCCGTCATTGAGAGTTTATTGGAGGAAATTTTGCATCATAAATGAGCACGTGTGTTTGTTTTTGGGAAATTGATATCAGATATATGAATATGTTCTTATTGTTTTCTAAAACGTTCTAGTTCTTTGAATATCTGTGGTTCGGGAAGATATGAAGTGTTTCCGCTTTTTTTTTTTTTTTTTTTTTAAACATTCACACTTTTTTCCATTCACACAGTCTTTTCGGTAACTCCGGCCATATAAGACTTTTTACGATAACCGTTGTATTAATAATTATATATTTTGGGGGTCCAGGCATTCTTATTTAAGCCATTTGGTATCCAAATGGTTAGCACGATAACCTCTACAGGAAGCCCCCCAGGGCTAAGAGATTTTTCAAAAGAGCACAAATTGAGCGTTGGGAGAGAAAAGTTGGGACCCTTGTTGGGATACTCTTTTTGCCAACTTGCCAAGCCCAAGTAAGGTGTCTGCAATGCTCTTCATAGCATTCTGACTCTCATCTCCAACCTCTGGACCACGGTTATAACAGTGATTCGTAAATACAAAAGAAAAACTGAAAAAGGAAAAGTTCTTGAAGTTTCGTAACAAATCGAATTTCAGCTAAATGGAGTTGAAAAAATTTTAATTAGCAAACGTAAAAATAATTGGGTGTAATTTTAAATAATTCGTTAATGTCCGTCTGTCTGTCTGACAGATTTGGAGAACTTTCCCTAATTTCGATTTGGACAACTTTCCCTAATTTTGAAGTGAAATTTTATATGCTTCAAGAAAACATTCTTGCATTTACATACTTTTTTGATTTAGTACTCACTTATTACTGAAACTGTTGCAATAACCAATTATAATTTAAAATAAATTGTGTGTGTTAAAATTAGGTTGTTTTAAATTATTTTCTTGCATTTTTATTCATATAAAAATAACAAATGCCTTCCGGGCCAACCTGCCCCGAGGACCGGGCCAACCTGCCCCGACCACGGGGCAGGTTGGCCCACTCGAAATATTTTAGAAATAATTATTTTTTTTAATTTTAACATCAATTTAGGAGACTTTTACGATGACCATTTGGTAGCTTAAGGTTACACCAACATTTTAAAATGAAAACATAAACGAAAATGATTAAATAAAAATTTTATAAAAGAAATAAAAATTAGTGGGCCAACCTGCCCCGGTCTCCCCTATTTAGTTTCCGACAGTAGGATACATTTGAATTCAGATGTAAAATTTATAAGTATGGGAAAATGTTTATATTTTGTTATCATGGCAACCATTTCTCCTATCTTTCCTATGAAGTACAAGAGTAAAGTGGTCTTCAGAAGATTTCAATGACAAAATGGGAATATACATTTTAAAGAGCATCTAAAAAATATGTGATTTTTGAATTTTAATCAAAATCGTTTGAGTGAATTTTGAGAAAATAGAATAAAACTGAAAAGTATTAGTACTTTTTGGCTGATTTTGTTCAAAAGTTCACGGTCCAGAGCGAAACTTGACTTAAATATAAAATTTCATCCTCGTAACTCAATTCCTTCATGCTTTAAATTGAACACAGGCAGACGGAGACACAGACAGACAGACCGCGAAAACGACTTTTTTGGATTCAGGGGACCTCAAAACGCGTATTTCCGTCAAAATCTCGACTTCAAATTTTTGACATGATTCCAATACTTTCTCTATATAGGCCTATATATATTACATATTTACATAGGTAAGAGAAAGTAATAAAAGTTGTTTGCCCTGTAACTTCGATGAGTTTCCATTCAATTTGGTTTCACTATCTAATGAACAAGAATAAAAAGAACCCGATGGGACTAGAAATAAGGATTAGTTCACAAGATAGAAACAAAAACGCAGGAGGAGGAGTTAGAGATAGGAAATAATGTAACTTCACGGGGTGCCGGTAGATGGCTACGGCCAGAGGCCGGTTGGGTTTGAGGTGTGTGTCTTCGTACACGTAGGCACCTTGGGCAAATAAACGGGGATCCAGTTAGGAAATACAAATAACAATATTAATGAACATATAAAACAGATACCGTATATCCGAAAGTTTTAATCTTCTATGCATCTTTAGTCATATTAAAAAAAATATATATATAGTGGTATCATTTCAACTTTTGTTTGAAGGGGGGGGGGACTTTTTTCTTTAATTATTCAAAAAAAATTCAATAGTAACAAACTTGACATAACAGAATAATAATGAATTGTGAGGTATGTCTTTGTGGCTGCAAGTATTATTAAGGATTTAAAAAATAAAAATCCAAGCCATATGCAGTCAAAAATATTTGAAATCACTGATATGGTGAGGTAGGCAACATAGGTGGTACAATTTTGGGGTATGAGGTACAAATAAGGCAAAAAGAAAACAGGGCTTATTTGTGACATGCAGTGTTAATATGAACACTTGGAAGTCATTTTTATCACATATTGGTTCAAAGATAATTTCACATCACCTTAAGTGGTACAATAATGGCATACTTCCCCCAGTTAGATTAAAAATTAGCCTAATATTATTTTCATATCCTAGTAGTTTTTTCTTTCTCTTACCTATGTATATATGTAATATATATAAAGAGAGAAAGTATTGGATTCATGTCAAAAATTCGATGTCGAGATTTTGATGGATCTTCACGTTTTTAGGTCCCCTGAATCCAAAAAAGTGGTTTTCGCGACATGGTCTGTCTGTGGGTGTGTGGGTGTGTGTTCAATTTTAAGCATGAAGGAATTGAGCTACGAGGTTGAAATTTTATATTTAAGTTAAACACCCCCGGGACCGGAAAAATAAGGTTTTAATCAAAATCGGCCAAAGTGTACTAGTACTTTACTGATGTACTTATTCAGTTTTTTTCGATTTTCTCAAAATTTGCTCCAACGATTTTTTTAAAATTCAAAAATCAATTATTTTTTAGATTCTCTTTCAAATGTATATTCTCATTTTGTCATTGAAATCTTCTGAAGACCACTTTACTCTTGTATTTCATAGGGAAGATAGGAGAAATGGTTGCCATGGTAACAAAATATAAATATTTTCCCATACTTATAAATTTTACATCTGAATTTAAATGTTCCGTACTGTCGGGAACTAAATATATGTCGACACAAAAAATCTGGTGTGACAAGCACAGAACACAACTTTCGATTACCGAAGGTAAGAGAAAGTTGTGTGCTGTGCGCCAGTCACACCAGATTTTTTCTTTTTTTCAGAATTAAATAGACAGGCTATCTTAAAAAGTATATAATATTGCCCACACATATTGAATTGAGTTTAATTATGTATTGTACTCGTACTAATAATATAGGGTACTTATATAGATTCTAATCAATGTATTGGTTGTCCATCAATCTGGTAGGGTTGTAAATTGGAAACCAATATCATTGTGATGTAATTGATGATGATGATTAAATGATTGAAACTGAGATTTTATATACTAAATCAATAAATTACAAATAAGTAACTTCAAAGAGTTAGAAGTTACGTTGCTTAGAAACTGCGACTTTAACACAATCCCAACCCGATTAAATAATTATTATACATTTTTTTAGCTATAATGTGAAATAATTTGATTTCCAACATTGTTGCCGAAAAAAATTGTTATAAAAATATTTTCTCGAAATATTAAGACTAGCCGGGGGGCCTGGCAACGGAGTAGAGCAACAGTCACCACAATCGTTGCTGTTAAGCAATGCCAAGCGCGCCGAAATCTGGGATTGGTGACCCCCAGAAATCAGCGTGTAGAACGTCCCCCGGTAGCCATCGGTATTATAAATGCAATAATATATATGTATATGTAAAATCCTAATGGCCTCTGAAGCCGAAAAAGGGGAATTAAAAAAAAAAAATACCTTAACTATTTTTCGTTATTTCTTATTTATTTTGAAAGTGGGGTAAGTCCATTTTCTATTGTTTCGAGAAAATTAAAGGTTAGCATATACCTTTTTGTTTAATTTAGATTTCCTTTTTTACAGTCGTTTTTTTATACTGTTAAATTAAAAATTTTAGGCAAATTATTATATGAAGTCTGGCAATGTTTCTACTGATTTATCTATATCTAATTTGGTTAAATACATTTCTTTTAGGCGGATTTGAGTAAACTAATGTAAACTTTGACGGGCTGAATATGGACTTACATCACTTTCAAAATTAGACAATGTACGAGTAAAAATCGTTTAATTTCAATTTTGAAAAAATCAAATATCACTTAAAATACAAGTACAGTGAGGGACAATATTAAGTCCCACCCATGCGTTTTCTACTTGTGATTATTTCATTGTTTTTAAAAAAAATATTATATATTTTTGAATGGAAACTTTCATGGTTCAAACTTAGAAAATTTCCAATAAAGATTTTCATTTTTTTTTTTATAAAAACAATGAAATAATCACAAGTAGAGAGCGTATAGGTGGGACTTGGTATTGTCCCTCACTGTACTTCATATTAAACCAATTTTGTATACAAATAATGACTCGATATAATTTTAATTGAATTGTTAAAATTATAGTATAGTGTTCACTTATGCTCTGCATGTGGCAGTGTTTTGAAATATTCATGATTCACCGGGGGCCTGCTGGGGTAATAACTGCTTGATATCTTTATATTAATAATTGAACTAATCTAGTGACTCTTGACACGTAATATAAACAAATGTAACTGACAGGCAACCATTTGCTAAGCCACCTCAAATTGGACTTACACCACTTTCATAATCACATGATTGAACAATTTCTTGTACCGACCAATTTTAAATTGTACAATTTTTTTAAGAAATTTACCAATAATTAGGGGCCATCCATAAATTACGTCACACGAATTGCAAGACTTTTTAACCCCACCCCCGTCCTTGTCACAGGTTGTCACATTTTTAAAAATCCCTCCCCCCTGATGTGACGTCACACATTCTTAATTTTATCAATAATAGACACCTAATTATGCTAATTAAAATAATAATAAATAATCTCATAGCGAGAGTGCTTAAGTATTAAAAAATATAAATTGCGTTCGTGAATATTAAAATTTTTTTTGTTCACCTATAATTGGGCATCTCGAATTTTGAAATGTGACGTCACAAGGTTTTTCACCCCCTGCCCCTTGTCACATAATGTCCCATTCTGGTGATACCCTCCCCCTTTTAGGTGTGACGTAATTAATGGACGGCCCCTTAGTTATCCATAAAAAATTTACATTAAATTAAGCATAAATTATGTGATATCTCATTAAAAAAAAAAAAAAAAACATGGACTTACACCAATTTCAAAATAAAAAGTCAATTTATAAATAAAAGCAAATAGGCTTTGTTATTAGATAAGATAGATTCAGAGAGAGAGAGAGAGTAATGGACATAACAAGTAGACAAGGACAAGGTTGATGGAGTAGCTAGCTATCTCTTATTGCAGTAAATTGTATGCAAAATGTCCAAAAGGGGATGGATAATTGGTGTGTAAGGGGTTCTAACCACTACTGGCCTAACGCCAACGAACAAAACGGTCGACGTCGACGACGACGAGGACGACGAGGGAGGATGTTTGATGTTTGCTCACCATCTCTCTCTTGATGTTTGCTCAGAGTCCAAAGAGAGAGAGAGAGAGAAATACGTTGTGTGTTGTATATGCCCCCCCCCCTCTCTCTCTCTCTCTATGTTGAAATCCACTTTTCATTCCTTCTCTCTATAGTTTATATCTATCTAGTAGGTGTATACAGACAGCTACTGTAAAATTTCTCTCTCTGTCTCTCTTCTGTTTATCTTTATATGATGAAAGATATTTACCTTGAGAAAGAAAATTCTACGGTATATATTAAAAAAAAAGAAATGGACGTTTTGCTCATTGAATTTTAATTAACATCTTCTTTTAGTTAATTGGTATTAAAGGGCGGATCTAGAAATTAAAGAAATAATTAAAATGTTTATATCTTTTTGAAGCTTCTATCTAAATTAAATTAAAAAAGAAAAAATAAATATACTATTGGTGTGTACTCAGGAAGAGTCCGAGTACTTTTAACAAAATTATATTTAATAGTCAAACAGGATTTGAAATGATAGGACTCAACAAGGACTGCACGAATACAGGGAAGGTGTGAGCAGGCCGATGAATTAAAACGAAAATATCTTTTATCTTAATCATATATGGACCCTGTTATGCAATAGTGTGTCAAGCGCCAAAAAAAAAATAAAAATTGAGTTAAGCACGGAATATTGTTTCAAATGCTATAATTAATAGGATTTTTTATGAAATATGCCCTAAAAAAATTTATATTTAATGTTACTTGCACAATTGACAAAAAAAAGTATATATAATCCAATGAAAACAAAAAACTTAATTTTCTCAAATCTCGGTAGCTCCAATGTCTGAGTAGCCGCAAAAAGGGCAATTAAAAAAAAACTCATCAAGTGCGGGCGGATCTGGTAAGAAGAAAGAAAAGAATAACACCCACCTAGATCGGTAAATCAACGCCAACAGAGCGGAAAATTGGACTAGGCAGCACCTGAGAAACAAGACTGTAGAACGCTAGCCCAAATTGGGATTTTTGAAATAAAAACCCTCTGAGGTTGATATAGGTATTAAATCTCTTGCAAAATCGCATCCCGAAACGAGGTAGAGAACAAATGGGATTTTCAAAATAAAATCTCTCTGATAGAAATCTCTGAAAAAATTTTATTCTGAAATGATTATCGTTGAGGAGAAGATACGGTACAAACATACATTATACATCTATTATACATAAGATCTATTATGATATTTCCGAGCTTCAGTTCTTGAAAAGCTTTCTATTTTTTAATGAAAATGAATTTTATTCAAAACTTGGGCTATGCTTCGATTGCCTATAATTTATAGCCCATCTCTTAATTAATGATGATGTGACGTCACTAAAGCCAAGTTTGCTCTAAAAAGCAAATGAGCAAAGGAATGCATTCATTCATTTGACAGAAACGAACGACTGGGATCAGGATAGACTGACGTGACTCTCTTTGCAGGCCAAAAAAAAATCTCTTATTAACAAAAGCAATTTCCTATCAATCAATTAACCCTTAGAGCTGCGAAGAGATGTTTAAATTAATATCAATATCTGGTTAAATTTTAGTTTAATGAGTGCGCCTAAAGCATGTTGAGCAGTTAGTTAACAATAAAAAATAATTGTGTTTTTAGAGATGATGAGTATTGGCTGGCCAATGGGTGAAATACGATGTGTAATATTTGCCCGAAAACGAGATAATGTTTCAGATATCGACTATTCAAAAGTTGCATAAAAAAAAAAAAAAAAAAGCGAAATATTTCCAATTGAGTAGTAAAAAATGTCAAAAGATACATTTTTTTAAAGCCATTTGGATACCAAATAAAATCATCGGACTGCCTGGGATCCGAACCCTCGACCCTTGGTATGGAAGGCAGGCGCGCTACCAACTACACCAAGCCCGAAGGCAAATGATACATTTTGCGGTATATCTAATAAAAATAATTGATATGCCCACTAAACTGACCCGGTAAAATTAAATTTCAAAAATAAACCTACAACACTTGTTCAAGACAAGTAGAAATATTAAACTGAAAGTTGAATTTTTCGTCTACCTAAAAAATGAAACATAGGTTCTGAGCAAGAATTCGAATAGAGTTACAACAAGAAATTAACGCAATGTAAAATCTTATTGTAATTATACAAAAATAACTAAAATAGCAATTTTATTATTTTATTATAATAAAATGCATTTTCAATAAAAATTATTATTTTAAGACAAATAGCCCTTGTGTTATATTATTTTTGTTTTAAAATAAAAAATTTGAGCTAATACCAAAAAAAAAAAAAAAAAAAAAGAAACTCTATTTGTTGATTCGCGTGGCATAACGTCAATAACACTCTTCTACAAAAATAAAAATAAAATTTATTTTTCTGGACGGTTTCACTTGCGATTCTGATGGAAACGAACGTGCTGAATGTATTAGTTTTTCTTTGCCAGGAGAGATATAGAGAAAAATAAATTTTAATTGAAAATTTGCTTTAAAGTTACTAAAATTTTCAATTTTCAAAATTATTTTAAGCCGTCACCACTTAAAAATATTCAGAGAATCGCAAGGTAGGGCGAGAGAAAGTATAAGAAAATCTATCAGGAAAAGAGTCATTCGTATTAATAGAACAAAAATTTTAAAAATTTGGTATGATTACTATAGTGTACTGTCTCTTCCTTCAGTTGGTAAATAGGGTAAATTAATATATTTCCTATTTGAGAAATAAAATAAATATTTATTATTATTTCCTTATAGAAAGTTAATGACATTTGAAATGAATTGTCATGCAGAAACTTTAAAATAATCGCTAGGAATTAGTCGATTCTAAAAAGTCGATTATTTTCAGTAAAAGATCGACTTTTGACTAAAGTCAGAGTCGACTTGTCCATCCCTACTTTAAGCCACATCCCTTGGCTTTTAAGGTTATAAATATTGTCATTATTGACATCAACGATTGCTCTTTTAATCTTGTACTAGAGATCACTGGATCGCAACCCTTCTCTTGTAACATTTCAATTTAATCAACTTATTGAAATTAATCCGGAAAATTTTATAATGAAATAAAATAACAAAAAAATGTTATTTTTGAATATAAAATGAATATATGATGAAATCAAATTAAGGGATTGTTTTTTTTTTTTACATAGGGATGGAATTAGTAAATAAATTTGTTCCAAGTAGTCAAAAGCATGCAAGATTTCAAAAGTTGACAACAGTTTTATATCATCTAAATGCATCAGAGATTTTATCTGTGAATTATTCAATATTCATTAAAAGATAACACTGAACAAAAATTAGACTAATAATGGAAGTGATGTTATCTAATGTTTACTTCCATTGGGAAATTTATTAAGATTTCAAGTATCAAGTAAGATTTCATCTATATAGCCCTATATATTTCTCTTTTTCGGCATCTGAGGATTTTAGACCACGTCCCTATTTATTTAAATTGATATCCGATTCAATTGAAATAAATCTTTTCGACTGGGATGGGATGCGAACCCTTGCTCGTAGATTAACGTTGTCAAATCACCTTTGACTTTATTCAGGACCACAGACGGACTTGACAGGCCCCGGGGCTATATAATAATACGCCCCCCCCCCCCACCTATAATTTTAAGATTTGAGCTTAAAGGGCCAGGGCTCACTCACTTAGAAAAAAGATTCATGAAAATTATTTTTTTGATTTGAAATTTTAACCATGAAAATTATTTTTTATTAGAATTTTTTCTGGTGCTCAAAAGGCCCGGGCCCCGGAGATATAGTTCCCCCCTCCCCCTCCCAGTTGCTCCCTCTGTCTGCAGGCCTTGAATTTATTTTATATTATTTGAAATTTGAAACTGTACCAGGCTAGTCTAGTAATTTGAGAGCTTCAAAAAATGCTTTGTTATCAAAGAAAATGTGTGTGGGTGATTCCAAGAAAAAAGAATAAAATTTGTTCGATTCAAATTTCAATATAAAAATGGAACTTAATTTTAACAAACTGAGCCCTTAATGGAGTTTCGGTCATACTCAGATCATTTTCAAAGCCTTCTAAAAAATAATAATCCTAAAAAAGATTAAAAAAACAATTTTTTAACATAATTATAGTAGTTTAAGATAGCAAATCTGCGAGATATGTTCGGCCGAAACCTGACTTTGAAAATATGGGATGAGACTCGCAAGCAAAAAAAAAAAGGCAAATTATTTGCAAGTGAGGGAGAAAAAAATTTTCTGCCAAGAAAAAAAAAGGAACTGGAAAAATTTGCCTTCTCAAAATAAGGGTAAAATGATTCCCACGGAAAGGGAAAAATCCCCCCCCCCCGGTGGCAAAGGGGGGCAAAAATGAGGGGAAAAAAATTTTCTGCAGGGTGGAAAAGCGGAAAAAATTTCGTTTTGCAAAAAGTAAAAAAAAAAAAAAAAAAAGTTAAAATGATATCAATTTTGCATAGGAAATATTTATACCAGGGGCGTATATAAGGAGGGGGCCGAGGGGGCCCGGACCCCCCCCCCCCGAAATTTTTTTCTAAATGCATATAGACCTATAGGGATATAGAGACAATAATGGGTTTCGGTCCCCCCCCCCCCCGAAATGTTTGCTCGGCCTCGCAGCACGAAAATCCCAGGTTCCGCGAAAGAGCACATGGGAAAAATTTTGAAAAAATTGTGCTTCTCTAAAAAAAAGGTAAAATATTTTTACGGACGGCACATGAAAAAAATTTTGGTTCCGCGGGCGGGAAAAATTTTGCTTGCTTCTCTAAAAAAGGTAAAATATTTTTACGGACGGGAAAAAATTTTAGTTCCGCAAAAGAGGAAATGTTCCGCGAAATCAAAATTTTCCGCAGGAAAATTTTTGAGAACAGCCCCCCCCCCCCGAAAAATACTCACTACTAATCTATATACGCCCCTGATTTATACAAGTTTCGGTTTCGAGAAGATTGAGGCCGAAATTCGGTTTCGGTCGGAGCCGAGTAAATATACCCCTAGAATTGATAATAAATATTATTTATTATATCAATTTTTTCTAAATAAGGCAATTTGAGAATGTTTAATGTAAAAAAATCAAATTTTTTACGATTATCCATTAGGAACATGAAGCGAGACTTCTACTCTATTATTAGATTAGTAAACAATATGGTAAAAGAAAATATCTTTTGTTCATTGATAAATTAAGGCTGAGGTAATTGGCCATGCCCATAAATCAAAATTTCCCCACACCGATAATTAATTTGTAAAATGTACATGTATCACTTTGACTGGTTAATTTAATAGGTGATTCAATTTGAAATAAATGACGATAATTCAGTGGAGAGAGAGGGAGAGATTTTACTATTTCAATTTGCATTTACAGTTTTACGATAAAATCCAAACAATTATTTTTTTGTTTTTTTTTTAGGCTAAATAATATATTAAAAAAAAAAAAAAAAAAATCAATGAAGCGTTTACCCAAAAGAACAATAGAGAATTAATCGCCTATTGAAAATAAATAATCCTGAATATTGATCTTTTTTTTTTTGTTTATTTGGCCGGAAGGATTAAAATAAATAAAGTTTTTCTAGCTAAAAATATTCTCCCTCTAAATGTGTATTAAACAGGGGGGGGAGGGGGGAGGGGACAGAAGCTATCTGAAATTCTAATTATGTTATCATCCCCCGAATCACCAAAGTTTATATTTAGATGTTGCTATGAATTAATTAAATTCTATTATGAATTGATTTTCGAAATAAATATTAATAAAATTTGGATCGCACGAATACATACACCAATGACGTCATATTAAAATACAAATTGTTCGATTAAGCACAAATGGAGATTTCGGAAAAGAAAATCAATGATCAATTTATGTATAAAAAATCTGGTGCGACTAGTTGTACAGCACACACTTGGCCTTGGGTAACAGTAAGTTGTGTAATGTGCTGGAACACCAGATTTTTTGTGTTAAAATATATTATATCACATTAGTTCGGGGCTTGACCGCTTGCGTTTCATAAGTGAAAAAGTCAATTAATGCGAAATTTCCATGGTTTTTTGAAAATTTTAATCTCATATTTGGATATTTTATACACAATAGAGGATCCTAAATAAATACAAAATTTCATAAGAATTGGAAAAATTTTTTTTAAATGTGTAAAAAGTTGTAAAGAGGACCGACCCCCTTTTGAATCGAAATTAACATGTAAATCCCCAAATGGGGATTTAACGTTGGCTCTATGTAAGGAAGAGCCGGACAATGAATTGGAAAAATCTGAAATACTACATCAGTTAAGTCAATGACTGCATGTCAATTCAATTTAAATAAAATTTTAACGCTTTGGACGGGAAGCAAGAATTTGATAATTAATACAAGAGATGAATTCTCAACTACTGTGCGGGAGACATATTAATAGAATTCTATATATTTCATTGTTAGATCAAGTATTGCTATAATGGTCTAAGAATATAAAAATTCATTCTCACAAACTGAGAAAAATATTCTCGTAACTAAGAATTCTTTGGTTTTGTTTTTATATTGCTTTGTTTTTGGGGTAAGGTTTTTTTTTTTTCTCTTACCTCTATATATATGTTAATATATATAGAGAGAGAAAGTATTGGATTCATGTCAAAAATTCGATGTCGAGATTTCTGATGGATATACACGTTTTGAGGAAGATCCATCAAAATCTCGACATGCCCTCGGGGTATGGCGTAGAGGTTAGCGTGCTAACCTCATATACCAAACGTCGCGGGTTCGGACCCCAGGCGTCCGATGATTTTATTTAAGCCAATTGGATACCAAATGGCTTAAATAAGAATGCCTGGACCCCATATATGTATATTTATTAATAACGGATATCGTAAAAAGTCTTATATGGCCTGAGTTGCCGAAAAGACTGTATGAATGGGTGTGTGAGTGTGAGTGTGAATGAGAAAAAGTGTGAATGTTTTTAAAAAAAAAAAAAAAAAAAAAAAAAAAAAAATCTCGACATCGAATTTTTGACATAATCCAATACTTTCTCTCTATATATATATTACATATAACATAGGTAAGAGAAAGTAAATAAAAATGTAAAAATTTGTGAGACCCTATGGCTAGCAAGGCCAGAGGGGAAATAAATAAAATAAAATAAAATAAAAAACTAAGAATTACAATATGTAAAATAGACAAATATATTTTTTTTTAAATATGTCTACACGCTATGCCCCGTTTAATTGAGTGGGTCCCTTATCCAGAGTTTATTTATTTATTTTTTGTATTGGTCTAAGGAGGGGGGAGGGAGTAAATAGGACCCATTTCCGGGGGGTACGGCGCGGAGGGCGGGGCGCCGCCCCTGGAGGCTGTTCAATATTTTAGCCGCAGTGTCATTAGCTGTGCGGTAGAGAACTGGAGGAGGAGGTCAACAACCCACACACAGCCCACAACAACAACAACAACAAATCATCCTCTACTACTCCAGATGGATTGGCAAAAAAAAAAAAATTTAATTGGAAAAAATTTTATGAAAGAGAGAAAGAGAGAGAGTTTGTTTTATGATCCTCCATTTTCTCTTTTAAAAAAAAATTATGAGACTTTATAATTCAAAATTTGAACTGAGCGGCAGGTAGTTTACGTAGTTAACCATTTGACCAATTAACTCGAAATTATATTTAATATGTGAATGGTCAAAAAGCCAACGAAGAATAAAAAGTCACAATTATCAATATTAACAAAGGCCATGCTTGTTTGACTGCTCGTTGACTTTCTTTGCCATATATGAGGAAAAACAAACGCCCGAGTGGCGCTCAACTTTGCTAACATAATTATAATAAGCCCCTAGGAGCAGAAGATCCGCCTCTTGTGCTCGGGCTTAGGGGATTGCTTTCAGCCCCAAAGGCTTCTAGGCCGCCAAGAGTTAAATATCTCAAGAACGGAAAGAGCTAGGAGGTTGAAATTTTATATTTAAGTTAGGTATCTCTATGGGACGTAACTTGAAGCTTTTGTACGAAATCGGCCAAAGAGTACTAATACTTTACTGATGCAATTTTTCAGTTTTTTTTTCCATTTTCTCAAAATTCGCTCCAACGATTTTGTTTAAAATTCAAAAATCAATTATTTTTTAGATGCTCTTTAAAATGTATATTCTCACTTTGCCCTTGTAATCTTTTGAATCACACTTTACTCTTGTACTTCATTGGAGAGATAGGAGAAATGGTTGCCATGGCAACAAAATATAAATATTTTCCTATGTTGATAAATTTTACATCATGAATTTTACATCATGGCCCCCGGGCTTGGTGTAGGGGCTAGCGTGCTAACCTCGTATACCAGAAGTCGCGGGTTCGGACCTCAGGCAGTCCGATGATTTTATTTAAGCCAATTGGATGCCAAATGGCTTAAATAAGAATGCCTGGACCCCTAATATGTGTATATTATCAATAAAGGATATCGCAAAAGTTTTAAATGGCCTAAGTTGCCGAAAAGACTGTGTGAATGTGAGTGCGAATGAGAAAAAATGTGAGTGTTTAAAAAAAAAAATATCGTGGGAAACTACATATATGCCGTGGGAAACTACATATATGTAGACACAAAAAATCTGGCGTGGCAAGCACAGAACCCAAATTTCTCTTATCAAAGGTAATAGAAAGTTGCGTGCGACCAGTCACACCCGATTTTTTTTTATACTTATCCATTCACTTGAATTGTTATTCCCTATGGTGATTTTAGAGTTACTCCAGTCTACTCTTTACTTTTCTCTTCTCTCTTTAATAATATGTATGTCAGGGTTGTGTCGTGTGCCAGTTACTCCCCCAAGTGTAGTCAGTGCATGCACCACAGACACACTCTTGGACCTTCCCAGCAAAGAGACAATTTTCTAGAAAAGTCGCTTATATCTCTGGGACCACTCGGATGAAACTTAGTATTAACAGGAGAGGTGGACTGTAAATATCTATAACGCCTCAGGATTTTTTTTTTGAAATGTTACAATCTTATTTCAAAAAATTTACTGCATATTTTATGATTTTTTTTTTAGTTTATATATCATATCAATAAGATTATAGAATAAGATAAAATACAAATAAAGTTTTTCACTTTTTAGGTACTAGTTAGTGACTTCCACGACTAACTGCATGTAAGGGGAAGTGACTTTTATTGGTGCAGGTCGAGGGTCCGGTGGCCTGGTGCAATGGATAGCAGGCCTATGCCCCGGAAAGGCGGAGATCCTGGGTTCGATTCCCGGGGGCCATGGGATGTTTGGCCTCATCAATAAAAAAACACTCACATATCTATGACTTGTTTAGTCCGAATCGAGGTTATCATCTTATTCAAATATATAGATCTCGAAAAATATTTAGCTACAAATAAAGAAATCAGAAGCCCTTAGAAGAAGAGAGGGGAGGGGGATTCCCCACACCTAAATGATGCACTATACTCAATGGTCGTATTAATTCGTACTTTATAAAATTATGTTAGTGGTTCGCAAAATTTTAAATTGAACCTTTTCATATTTCTTCTAAATTTTGATTATTTTTATAGAAATCAGTATCAAATTGGCTTTGCCACCTCTTCTTCTTCTGTTCCCGTGATGCGGACCTCACTATTTCCCTCCAACCCTATAAAGCGTTTTTGCGACCGGACGAAATAGGACAGGCCGGCCCGTCGCACGGTCTGACGCCCGTTGAAAAGAGGAAGGAGGAGACAGAGATACAAAGAACTGAAAGACTGCCTGTCCCAGCTCGGGCAGCTCGTGGTCGCCATCCACGTACCCACAAGATGTGGGCCCCTGAGCGGCGGCTTTGCCACCTCTATTTTAGGCTAATAAAAAGAATGGCGAGAGAAAAAAACCCGATCATAGAAAAAAAATGTCAAAAAATCGAGTCAAAAGTTATTTATTTCATTAGATTTTAATAAAATTCCTCAGTTTGTAATTCTATAGGGTGGAATTTATTTTTTAAACAGCAATAGGGATAAAAGACAATGACACCTTATAAAGGAATCCAATTAAAAAATAACAAGTGTTGAAGAAGGGAGGGGGAGGGAATATCGAAAAAACAAAAATTTATACTCGTAGGGGATGGGCAAAGAATAATTAAAAAACAAATTTTAATGGAATTTTTTTTTTTTTTTTGCTCACTCCCTTCCAGCTGTTCAAGCAGATGTTTAAGGAATTTGATTTCTTGATGATCATCATGATGATGATGACTCATTTCAACTTTCATTTTAACTTTAAGAAAAAACTTGAACAAGTTGAAATAAATATATATCACCTTTGAAATATATTACGTGTTTTATTCGGATATTTGTTTTTCTTTCTTTTCGTTATCAAATATATTAATCAATTTTTTTTTTTTTTATTAAAAAAGTCTTTAGTTTTTTTTTTTTTATATATAGAACAAACTTTAACTTATTAACTTTTTTTCTTTACTTTTCTATATACATTCACCCGAATGACTTGGCGATATGAAATTTTTAATAATAACAAAAATAAATTCAAAAACAATCTAAAAAAAAAAAAAAAAACTCCTGGAACGTTTTGTTAGGAATCAAAACCTCTTCAGCCCCCATTTTAATAAATTTTTTTTTTTTTCCCCTTTTGGCGCGGGGGGGGCCCCCCCCCCCCCCCCCCCTACGCCCTGGGGCTTCAGAGCTATTAAAATATTTCAAACAACGTAGTCATAATAATTAAACAAAAAGGACTTATCAAGAATTTTTTTTTAAACTATTTTCGACTACTGCAGCCATTTAAGGATTAGGATATTATTTAACAAATTTACAATACATAGTACCGATGGGACATTCCACACATCGATTGTTCGGGGCAAGGGCGGATACAGGGGGAGGGGTAAAGGGAATAATTACCCCCGAGATTTGAAAAAATACTTTTTTTCGAAAAAAATTTATTTTTAATGTAAAATTTTAAAAATTAATACTTAAAAATTTGATTTGTATTTATATTCTGGCAAACAAGTACAGAATGCGCCTTTAAATTACCGAAATTAAGAAATAATTGTGTGCTGTGCGACCAGTCACACCAGATTACCCCCCCCCCCGAGAAACACCTCTGGATCCGCCCTTGGCTCGGGGTCACCAATCCTGAGCTTGGCATCGTTAAGCAATGTCCAGATTACTCGTGCTCGAGAGACTTGAGCTCGTCCTGCTTGTCAAGGAGGCTCGTTTGGCTCGTGCTCATTGTCCACATTACTTCAGTTGCTTGACAGGGTTTGGCTCTCGAGGATCCGGTCGCAGTCCTGAAGACTTGCCAGTTAAAAATAAATAAATAAATGGTTGTGGCAAGCGCTTCCTTCCTTGTGATGCGATTGATAGCCCAACAACAAGGAAGCAGACAAAGTAAACAACCAAGAAAACGGAGTTGGTGGGTGACCACTGTTTTAAAAAGTAGGGAAATATACCTATAGTGGAAGTAATTTAATGAAGGGTTTGAAAATCTTCATTTCGAGTCATTTTGTCTCCATATTGAGAAAATCATTCCGATTGATGATGCACGAGAACAGCGATCATTTACTTTGATGGCCAACAAACAACGATCGGAGCCCCGCGAGCCAGTGGAGCGGCTCGTGCTACCGTCCACATTACTCGCCAGCCATTGGAGCCAGCTACTCGAGCACGAGTAGTGTGGGCATAGGTTAGGTTAGGCTGAAGTGGCCGTTCCTAGAGAGGGAACACACTTAGGCCAATTAGGCCCTTTGTGATATCACGGTGGGGCTATTCCCCTATCTACCCTAACAAGTAAAGTAACCCAAACATGAAATTCCAATTTCATTGAAACTTGGTACAATTAAATAAATGATAAATATATATATAAATTTGAAAAAATTTCGACCAATGAAAGAACAGTTTATTTTTTAAAAATTTTTTTAAAATTATTCCTGAAAATCAGTACAATAGTGAAAATCATTAAAAAAGTGTTTCAAATTCCAAGTTAGACTCATATTCAATATTGAATTCAAGTAATTCCATACAATTGATTGCCTAAAATGAATAATTAATATTAGCATTAGGTTTCTATCTAGCATCTCAACAATAGTATTAATGACCATTCAAAGCACTTTGTAGCTAAAAATCTATCTTGTTTAAAAATTTTCAAAAACTGTTGCAAAAGTGGACAGACAGAGATCTATTTTCTTTTATAATATAATTTTGAAATAAAACTAGGTCTCCCGTAAGTGCCTTCTTCTTCTTCAAGCGCCCCCGTTAACCCATAGCCTACAACAAACCCATTAATTTCTGTTACCCCTTCAATAACATTATCAAGCTGAAAAGTTTCAAAATCCAACAATCAATTCACTCAACAAACAGCTAAAACCCCTTTCGAAACAACTTGAAATTGAAAATCTACCTGTTTTAAAAATTCAAAAATTAATTTTTTTAAAAGTTCTGTTATTTTGGTCGAATTTTTTCTCGTTTAACGCATATTTATATTAGTTGTTTAATTGTACAAAGTTTCATTGAAATCGGAATTTCATGTTTGGGTTACTTTACTTGTAAGAGGAGACTTCGGCAGGATGTTTGAATTATTTGCGGCAAGCTGGATTCGAACCCGAGCCGTGTTGAGACTTCGGACTCCGCAATCCTCAGCTTCCTCTTAGTGTGGACATAGCTCTAACCGCAACTGAGGTTACTGTTGCTCTTCTCCGTTGTCAAGAATTATTTTGACAATGCTTTTTGATTATTTTATAATATTTTTTTACGATGTCTATTTTATTTCTATTTATTTTAAAAACTTAACACCTGAATAAGTTGCGATCCGTAAAGAAACCAGCTTTGGAACTAATTAGTGCATAAATAATGAAAGAAAGAGAATTCAAGTTAATAATATCAAGAGCAACAACAAAAAATTTCTTGCTGCTTTAATGTTCGTGTTCTGGTTATTTATGCACTGGTTAATAATCATTTAATTATTATTCAAGTTAAAAAAAAAAAATCTTGCTTGTAATTAGCCTAAGAATAGAACCTATTTAAATATACATATTTTTTTTTTCTAAATTATAAATAAAAACTAAAGATATGGCAAAGTGTTGTGGGTTAAACGTGTTAACTAAAGAAAAAATAAGAGGTTATTTTTAATCTATTTATGGGTTAATTATTCAACCCTCTGGACATCGGCTCTGATACAAGGGTGCCGAGGCTTGCCTGGAAAATATTCCAATTTTAGACAGATAGACCAATGTTTTGACTTGGGAGTCATGGAAACTCTGGAATATATTAAGACAAAACATCTCTGAAGTTTTGTATAGAAAAGTCACCAGTTCATTCAAAGAAGAAATAGTTCATGTATCTTTTTGGAGGAATTCAGCCGTTTTGTTGCAGGTGATCGAACAAGGTGTTAAAAATAATTGGATATAAGTACGGGAGCCTTCCCGGGAACAGCCGCTAGGATAAATAAAAAACTTTATATTTCTTTGTCGACGTTTCGAGTGCTAGTCACATCAATTGCTATTTGGATGTGGTGTTAGTAAAAACGTTTTGTGATAAGTTTTAATATTGTACATATCATAGATGCTACGAACGAATAAATACATGTATAAGCATGAAATTAATTTAAAGTACCGCATAACCTGTACAAAATTTTGACAATTTTGCTTGCCCTGAGGATGAGTGCAACCAGCACCCGAAACGTCGGCAAAGAAATATAAAATATTTTATTTATCCTGGAGGCTGTTCCCGGGAAGGCTCCGTTCTATTATCCAATTTGAATATATACAGCCATTCAATTCAAGAAATTCTATCAGTTAAAAATAATGTTTTATAAAAAATTATTGTGGGAAATTTTTAATGAACGACGACTGAATTTCAATTGATACAGTTTCGTTAAATTAATTAGGCCTGAAAATGGTCAATTAGTTGATCGAAACTGTATCAATTGCAATTATTAAAAATATCCGACAATAATTTTTTATAAAACATTATTTTTAACTGATAGAATTTCTTGAATTGAATGGTGTATATATTCAAATTGGATAAAGAACGGGCCTTCCCGGGAACGCCTCCAGGATAAATAAAATATTTTATATTTCTTTGCCGACGTTTCGGACGTTGCTTGCACCACCTGCAACAGAATAATCCTTCTCCGAATAAAAAATAATACAGCCAAGTTGTAAAGCCCTGATCTGAAGGCAGGCGACGCTGCCAGTTATTAATTATTCTGGCTGTTCAAAATAATTAAAACTAACAAAATTATTTGGACAACTCCTCCCCCGTGACCGAAGGCATTGTTATTATTGGCAATCTAAAGAGTCTAGGGGTGATAGGTTCGGGCTCCAAGAAGTTCAACGGAAATTTATTAGAGTTCTTGCCTCTTAGACTAGAGTTCAGGGGTTCGTATCCCGTCTCAAGAGACAAAAATCGAAAAGGCAAAAACATTAAAACCAGTTGATATAAATGGCTGATCTTCATTTTTATAAAAAAAATTACATATATAGAGAGAGACTATAAGGACCCTGTTAGGCATTAGTGTGTCAAGCGCCAGGTACCGAGATTTGAGAAAATTAACATTAAAGTTTTTCTGATTTACGTTGTTTTGATTAGATTATATATCACATCATATTGAATATAGATTTTTTTAGGACATAAATATGACGCCAAATGCGGTAAAGACTAAAAAAAATTTTTTAGGAATTGTCAAATCATTCAACTCTTTGAGATTTTAATATAGCTTTCATTAGAGCCAGCTTTAAATAATGAGTGAATACTCCAAAGAAAATTAAAAATCAATCTGAGAGCGAAATTAGCTCGTTTCCTGTGAGCCTTTAATTCAAATAAAGCAGCTTATAATAATTTATTTATTTATTAGAAACACTTAACTAATTATTTTCCCGCAGTTGATTTAGGCCTATTTTATCATTTGGATCAGTAATTAAGATCCTGGTTAAAAAACAATTCCTCCCTGATTACTTTTTAAGCGTTAAAACAAGATAATTACTCTTTTTGTTGTTGTATCTGTGTGTTGTTTAAAAAACTTTTTATATTAATGTGTTTTTTTTTTTGTATTTTAATGTAAGGAAGCTTTTAGATTTAAAAGAATCACCTGGGAATAGATAAAATATTTGTTTATTTGATGCGTAGGTGATTTATTATTGGATGTAGAAATACGAAACTTTTTTTTTTGGATTAACCACGCAATTAATTATACCAAAAGTGAGGTTTGAAATTAGATCAATTTTGAATTAATTCAATGTGTTTATCATTCATTGTCCCCTCGGTTGTTGGCGTGGAATGGGAGAGACTCCAAAGGCCGTTTCTTCTTCTTGGGGCCAGTAGCGAAAATCTATTCAAATTATTGATTAATTTGGGGCCGGCGAGCCTGGCCGGAAAATAGAACATCATCCCATTTGCCAAACAGTGCGGAATTTGGGATAGGTGATTCCGGGAAACAAGATTGTCAGAAGCCATCGAATATGGATTACTTAAACAGCAAGTAGCTATAAAAAATGTAAACTCCAAATACTCTCTGCAACGAAAAAGAGAATAAGTAAAAATAATAAAAATAAATAGCTTAAGTCGAAAATAAATTGGTCTTGCTAATAAAATATGTCAAAAAATTTGCAAAAAAAAAGGATCGCAGGCAGCCAAAAATGAATATTCTTTCTCTTACCTCTATATATAGTTAATATATATAGAGAGAGAAAGTATTGGTTTCATGTCAAAAATTCGATGTCGAGATTTTGATGGATATACACGTTTTGAGGTCCCCTGAATCCAAAAAAGTGGTTTTCGCGACATGGTCTGTCTGTCTGTCTGTCTGTGTGTGTGTGTCTGTGAACAAAATATCTCAAGAACAAAAAGAGCTAGGAAGTTGAAATTTTATATTTAAGTTAGGCACCCCCATGGGACGTGACACGAAGCTTTTGAACAAAATCGGCCAAAAAGTACTAGTACTTTACTGATGCACTTTTTCAGTTTTTTTCGATTTTCTCAAAATTTGCTCAAACGATTTTTTTTAAAATTCAAAAAATCAATTATTTTTTAGATTCTCTATAAAATGTATATTCTCATTTTGTGATTGAAATCTCCTGAAGACCACTTTACTCTTGTACCTCCATAGAAAAGATAGGAGAAATGGTTGCCATGGAAACAAAATATAAATATTTTCCCATACTTATAAATTTTACATCTTGAATTCAATCGTAGCCTATGGTCGGAAACTAAATACATGTCGACACAAAAATCTGGTGTGACAGCACAGAACACAACTTTCGATTACCGAAGGTAAGAGAAAGTTGTGTGCTGTGCGCCAGTCACACCAGATTTTTTTTTTTTTCATTTCTTTTTATTGACGACCTTTCAGTTCGTTCATTGCTCCCAACTTAAATACACGAATGTTATAAAAAAAATCTCGGTAAGCTGTGCTTGTCTCATCGGATTTTTTGTGTTGAAATATATTTATTTTCCGCCATTATATTGATACAATAATGTATTATAATTCAAGATGCAATAAAATTTATAAACGCCCTCGGGCTTGGTGTAGGGGTAAGCGTGCTAACCTCCTATACCGAGGGACGAGGGTGCTGATCCCTGGGCAGTCCGATGGATACCAAATGGCTTGAATAAGAATATTTAACAAGCCTGTGAGTGTTTTTTTTTTATTGGTGAGGCCAAACATCCCATGACCCCTGGGAATCGAACCCAGGATCTCCAGCCTTTCCAGGGCATAGGCGTGCTGTCCATTGCACTAGGTCACAGGATCCTCGACTAGAATAAAAATGTCTGGTATTAATTAATAACGGATATCGTCAAAGTCTTAAATGATCTGAGTTGCCGAAAAGACTGTGTGAATGTGTGAGTGTGAGTGTGAATGAGAAAAAAGTGAGAAAAAAAACGGTAAAATATTTATATTTTGTTTCATGGCAACCATTTCTTCTATCTTTCCTATGAAGTACAAAAGTGTGCTTCGAAATATTTAAAGGACGAAATGAAAATTTACATTTTAAAGAGCATCTAAAAAATAATTGATTTTTGAATTTTAATCAAAATCGTTGGAGTTCATTTTAAGTAAATCGAAAAAACTGAAAAAGTGCATTAAAGTACTAGTACTCTTTTTGTTTAAAAGCCTCGTGTCACGTGCCATGGAAGTTCCTAATTTGAATATTATTATTAGATATATTGTATTATTCACCCTCGAGCTCTTTTCGTTTTTGAGATATTTTATTCAGAGACAGGCAGAGACAGTGTTGCAAAAACCATTTTTTCGGATTCAGGCGACCTTAAAACCATCAAAATCTCGACATAAAATTTTTGACATGAATCCAATAGTTTCTCTCTATATATAAGCTTATACCTGGGATATATGGGTAAGAGAGAGTAAAAAGAGAAAAATGAAATCAGCGACCTGCTGATAAAAAGAAATAAATTTTTTCTTCTTGAATTCCTCGCAACTAACCAACCCTTCCATCTCAAATAAGCATAAACAGTCACAAATGGCAAATTATTCATAACATTTTTATTTGTTACCATTTCATATTAAAGGTCCCGTGTGGTCATAGGCGTAGCCAGAAGTTTTGATGGGGGGTTCAGGATGATTTCTCTTCCCCCCCCCGACTAATGGGGCGTCTAATGGGGATATATGACTGGACTCCGCCCCCTGGTCCCCCTCGAGCTGGCTCGGGCCCGCCTTTCTTTTTTTTTTTTTTTGGTAAATTTTTTTTTATAAAAAAAACATTCACACTTTTTTCTCATTCACACTCACACTCACACACATTCACACTGTCTTTTCGGCAGCTCAGGCCATATAAGACATTTACGATAACCGTTATTTATGAATTTATATATTAGGGTCCAGGCATTTTTTATTTAAGCCATCTGGTATCCAGATGGCTTAAATAAAATCATCGGACTGCCTGGGGTCAAGCCGCGACGTTTGGTATATGAGGTTAGCACGCTAACCTCTACACCCACACCCGTGGGCGCCTTTTCTTAAATAAGTGCCTAAATTTTTCATTAAACTCATTTCAGGCAATAAAAAATAGAACCCTTCTAATTTTATTTATATGGGCCTAATATACCGAAATTTCTATCTGTTACACTCTTGATCAGACTCTCATCTCAGTTCTCCTTAAGAAAAAAATAAATAAATAATTTATTTATATAATATTTTTTATTATTTTTCATTTGCGAGATTTAATCAATTTTAAGCGGCTTTAGTTTTTAGTAAAGCAAGACAAAAATCAATTCTTTTCGATGGAAAAATTCTGGAATTTTCTTGAATTTTTGAGTTTTATTCATTTCTTTTTTTTTAAGTTAGAGAAAATTATTATATTTTACTTTCTCTACACCCTATATAGGCAAATATATATAGGAGAAAGTGTTTTGTATTATAGAGCTTAAATATCTAGTCATGGCTTGGGGTCCAATGGGGGGGGGTTTGAACCCCCAAATCCCCCCGTGGCTACGCCTATGCGTGTGGTGTTTAAATTTTGTAAGACAATTGTTAGCACGTTAAAAAATAAGAGAAGAAATAGGCCTATAGAGAACTTGGCGACTTGGAAAGCGCGATTTGAAAATTCAAATCTGATAAAAATAATAGAGAAGATTGGATTCACATTAACCGCTTAACACTTAACCTAGATGCAATTCTTTTCTTTGCTTTGCGTTTATTTCCAGTCATTCCAAGCAAGCACTCTCTTTATTAATTCAATTCTTCTTAATAAATAAAGAGAAAATATTTTCAGAAACATTATGTCTCTGAATAATCAAATTATTCATTTATTTATACGGTAAAGAGGGGCGTGTGAAAGTATTTTCTTTGTTTTAATTTATTTATGGCCTTTTCCCAGAGCATTTAGACATCGTTAAATTAATTGGAATCTAATATAATAGAGAAAACTGGGACGGGAAGCGAACCCCTAACCCCTAGCACAAGAAGGGAGGGTTCTAAAAAAAATCCAAGACATATGCATCCAAAATTATTTCCTTTATTGTGCCGTTCCATGCTGACGTTTCGGCCAATGCTCTAGGCCATCTTCAGAGCCGGAGGCGAGAATAAAATTAAAATTCGCCTGAACGGAGAGCTGATAAGGACAACGAAAGAAGATGGCTTAGAACAGTGGCCGAAATGTCAACCTGGAACGGCACAATAAATGAAATAATTTTGGCCTATGTCTGGATTTTTTTGACTCCGCCTTAAAAATACATCCAGCCACAAAGATATACCTCACAAAAAATACTTTTGCGAAAATTGCATTTATGCTACCTGATGAACAATTTAATAAGCATTTTGTTATCACACTACTGTTTCGAAAAGTTGACTGCATTTTGAGAAAAAAAATATTACAAATATAGACTTTATCCAA